>JAPZIH010000754.1:0-74802 GCA_027410445.1 Discoglossus pictus
AAAATACAGATTAACAAAACATTGAACTTAAGGATGTAATGTAACAAAATAGGTAAAAAGTCAAGGGGGGTGAATACTTTTGCAAGGCACTGTATAGATTAGAGGAGAGAATGATAATATATTAAAGGGTTTAGCAGAGTTGGGGAGGGGTGTCTTGTGCAGAGCTGAGTCTGTCACATGCAGAGCTGTGTATATGTACCTTGCATAGCAGTGTAACGCTGTATAAGGTGCGGTGCTAAGGAGCCTGAGATCCGGTATCTGTTCCAGTAAATGACTTATTTGTTTAAGTTCCTGAGACGTCCCTGCGGTGCGTGAGGGGCCTGACAGGCTGACAATGAATAATGTTATTGTGTTGGATGCCTGAAAAGGCGATACATTGACTAGACAGGCAAACAAGGCTCGGGGGGACTTTATATAAACCTGATTTGAATGTTATTAATGTTGGAATTGCTGCAGGGGATATATATATATATATATATATATATATATAATGATAATGTGCAAGATGTAGAAATAAGTGTATCTGTAAATAACAAGCAGTTGTACTGAGTATCACAACAGAAAGTAATGCTTGTTATTATAAATAGGCAGGTTTGATCTGGGGCGGGGGGGCAGGTGGGTCTTATCATGGGGGGGGGGGGGTGGCGGCAGGTGGGTCTGATCTGGTGGGACGTATCTGGAGGGGACATTGTTAGACAGAGCCCAACCAGGTAGAAGACTGCGTGAGAGGTTGAGGGGTCTGCTCTGTATTAATGGGGTCACGTGTCCTCATGAGAGAGGTCTTCTTGAAATTGTCATTGAAAACATTTAATTTGAACATGAAAGAATACCCATAATGCTTTGCTTTAGTGGTTTTATACACCAGGGAATATCCAGTGCAAATCGTAGGCTTGAAAAGCTTGAGTCATTAACAGTTGATGTACTGTGAGTAGCTGAAAACCTTGGGATGTGCAGAGCAATGTGTGTCTGTATACAGAGCAGTGTGTGTATGCAGAGCTATTTATGTTTCTAGATAACCTGTGTGCAGAGCAGTGTGCGTATGTGGATTGATATTTGTGTGTATATATAGTTGGTATGTGCAGTAATGTGAGTCTGTTTAGTTTTTGTGCTGAGTTGTTCCTCTTTATAAGGTTTATGCAAAGCTATATGTGCCTATATAGTGTGTGCACGTGTCTCTGTCCGTATAACTACATAGCTCTGTCTATACACAGTGTCTCTGTCCGTATAACTATATAGCTCTGTCTATACACTGTGTCTCTGTCCGTATAACTATATAGCTCTGCCTATACACTGTGTCTCTGTCCGTATAACTATATAGCTCTGCCTATACACACTGTCTCTGTCCGTATAACTATATAGCTCTGTCTATACACTGTGTCTCTGTCCGTATAACTATATAGCTCTGCCTACACACTGTCTCTGTCCGTATAACTATATAGCTCTGCCTATACACACTGTCTCTGTCCGTATAACTATATAGCTCTGCCTATAAACACTGTCTCTGTCCGTATAACTATATAGCTCTGTCTATACACTGTGTCTCTGTCCGTATAACTATATAGCTCTGTCTATACACACTGTCTCTGTCCGTATAACTATATAGCTCTGTCTATACACACTGTCTCTGTCCGTATAACTATATAGCTCTGTCTATACACTGTGTCTCTGTCCGTATAACTATATAGCTCTGCCTATACACAGTGTCTCTGTCCGTATAACTATATAGCTCTGCCTATACACACTGTCTCTGTCCGTATAACTATATAGCTCTGCCTATACACACCGTCTCTGTCCGTATAACTATATAGCTCTGACTATACACACTGTCTCTGTCCATAAACCTATATAGCTCTGCCTATACACACTGTCTCTGTCCGTATAACTATATAGCTCTGCCTATACACACTGTCTCTGTCCGTATAACTATATAGCTCTGACTATACAATGTGTCTCTGTCCGTATAACTACATAGCTTTGCCTATACACTGTGTCTCTGTCCGTATAACTATATAGCTCTGCCTATACACAGTGTCTCTGTCCCTATAACTATATAGCTCTGTCTATACACACTGTCTCTGTCCGTATAACTACATAGCTTTGCCTATACACAGTGTCTCTGTCCGTATAACTATATAGCTCTGCCTATACACTGTGTCTCTGTCCCTATAACTATATAGCTCTGCCTATACACACTGTCTCTGTCCGTATAACTATATAGCTCTGTCTATACACTGTGTCTCTGTCCGTATAACTATATAGCTCTGCCTACACACTGTCTCTGTCCGTATAACTATATAGCTCTGTCTATACACACTGTCTCTGTCCGTATAACTATATAGCTCTGCCTATACACACTGTCTCTGTCCGTATAACTATATAGCTCTGCCTATACACACTGTCTCTGTCCGTATAACTATATAGCTCTGTCTATACACTGTGTCTCTGTCCGTATAACTATATAGCTCTGTCTATACACACTGTCTCTGTCCGTATAACTATATAGCTCTGTCTATACACTGTGTCTCTGTCCGTATAACTATATAGCTCTGCCTATACACAGTGTCTCTGTCCGTATAACTATATAGCTCTGCCTATACACACCGTCTCTGTCCGTATAACTATATAGCTCTGCCTACACACTGTCTCTGTCCGTATAACTATATAGCTCTGTCTATACACACTGTCTCTGTCCGTATAACTATATAGCTCTGCCTATACACACTGTCTCTGTCCGTATAACTATATAGCTCTGCCTATACACACTGTCTCTGTCCGTATAACTATATAGCTCTGTCTATACACTGTGTCTCTGTCCGTATAACTATATAGCTCTGTCTATACACACTGTCTCTGTCCGTATAACTATATAGCTCTGCCTATACACAGTGTCTCTGTCCGTATAACTATATAGCTCTGCCTATACACACCGTCTCTGTCCGTATAACTATATAGCTCTGCCTATACACACTGTCTCTGTCCGTATAACTATATAGCTCTGCCTATACACACCGTCTCTGTCCGTATAACTATATAGCTCTGACTATACACACTGTCTCTGTCCATAAACCTATATAGCTCTGCCTATACACACTGTCTCTGTCCGTATAACTATATAGCTCTGCCTATACACACTGTCTCTGTCCGTATAACTATATAGCTCTGACTATACAATGTGTCTCTGTCCGTATAACTATATAGCTCTGTCTATGTACAGTGTCTCTGTCCGTATAACTATATAGCTCTGCCTATACACACCGTCTCTGTCCGTATAACTACATAGCTTTGCCTACACACAGTGTCTCTGTCCGTATAACTATATAGCTCTGTCTATGTACAGTGTCTCTGTCCGTATAACTACATAGCTCTGCCTATACACACCGTCTCTGTCCGTATAACTATATAGCTCTGCCTATACACAATGGCTCTGTCCGTATAACTATATAGCTCTGCCTATACACAGTGTCTCTGTCCGTATAACTATATAGCTCTGCCTATACACACTGTCTCTGTCCGTATAACTATATAGCTCTGCCTATACACAGTGTCTCTGTCCGTATAACTACATAGCTCTGCCTATACACACCGTCTCTGTCCGTATAACTATATAGCTCTGCCTATACACAGTGTCTCTGTCCGTATAACTACATAGCTCTGCCTATACACACTGTCTCTGACCGTATAACTATATAGCTCTGCCTATACACACTGTCTCTGTCCGTATAACTATATAGCTCTGCCTATACACAGTGTCTCTGTCCGTATAACTACATAGCTCTGCCTATACACACTGTCTCTGACCGTATAACTATATAGCTCTGTCTATACAGACTGTCTCTGTCCGTATAACTATATAGCTCTGCCTATACACACTGTCTCTGTCCGTATAACTATATAGCTCTGCCTATACACACTGTCTCTGTCCGTATAACTATATAGCTCTGCCTATACACACTGTCTCTGTCCGTATAACTATATAGCTCTGCCTATACACAGTGTCTCTGTCCGTATAACTACATAGCTCTGCCTATACACACCGTCTCTGTCCGTATAACTATATAGCTCTGCCTATACACAGTGTCTCTGTCCGTATAACTACATAGCTCTGCCTATACACACTGTCTCTGACCGTATAACTATATAGCTCTGCCTATACACACTGTCTCTGTCCGTATAACTATATAGCTCTGCCTATACACACTGTCTCTGTCCGTATAACTATATAGCTCTGCCTATACACACTGTCTCTGTCTGTATAACTACATAGCTCTGCCTATACACACTGTCTCTGTCCGTATAACTATATAGCTCTGCCTATACACACTGTCTCTGTCTGTATAACTATATAGCTCTCGCCCTTTCAGACTCTGTAGCTCTGCCTACACCCATTATGTCTCTTTTCCAGGCTACAATATGATGGAGGCTTTCGGGCTGACTGAGAGACGTTATTCAGAGATCAGTGGAGTGTCAGTGGATGCTTTTGTCCTGAGTGGGTCTCGTATCTATACAATATCTGAGAACATCCAACTGACCATCTGGACCAGGTAATGAGGGGGAGAGAGACTAGATACCTGCACATCTGGGGGGGTAAAGGTATATACTAATACCTGCATGACTAAGAGGAGGGAAAGAGACCACCATGTTGAGGGGATGCAACAGTGAGACAGCCCTTTGGTTCCCTCCCTTCTTCTGGATCTTCTACCGTCTCTTATTTCTTTACCTCCCATGCCCTTACGGTCTCTTGCCTTTCTCTCTCCTTTTTCCCTTGTTCCTTTCTGCTTTCTCTCTCTCCCATTCCACGTCTCTCCTTTACCTCCCTCCCATTGTCTCTCTTCCCTCTTTCTCACCTCCCATTGTCTCTCTTCCCTCTTTCTCACCTCCCATTGTCTCTCTTCCCTGTCTGTCTCTCGCTCTTCTCTCTCCTCCGCCTCTCTTTCATCCCTCCCGTGACCCACGTTCCCCTCCATTTCCAGTTTGCTACATTTCATTTCTCCGTCTCGGTCTCATTTTCTCACCAGCCCCGGACCCCTTTCTTGTGAATTGGAAGCTAATTGGATGCGTTAGATGTGAGCGCTCCTGAGTGAGGGGCCGGGCTGCTCCTTTTCATGTCACTCACAGTCACAGCCCCTTAATCCGTCCTGTTTATCCCTCCAAGCCAAGATAATACAAATCTCTTTTATTCAGACAAATCTGTTAAACCCACAGCCTCTGAGCGCCTACATCCAGGATCTACTCTCCTGGCGCTGACATTTGACCTGCTTTGCATTTGGACTTCTTAACCCTGTATATAATCATATCTTTTGGGCACCTTAGGAGTTAGCCACCCTCCAAAAACTATTGTACAGTAGCTTTAAGGTGACTTATTGTCTCGCATTCTGAACCCAACACCAACCAGATGCCAATATCCATAGAATGCCCATATATCTGTCTTAAAGGGCATGTTTAAAACAACACAAACCAGGACATTACATTGATCACTTTTTTCATCCAAGATCTAAAATCAAGAAAACATGTTTCTAAATAACCACAAATGGCACACTATACATTACCTACAGCGCCAACTGGACATCATGCAGTACCACCAACGCCACTTGGATTCTGTAGACCAATTGAGAGCAGTAATGAAATAAACTCAGCCAATCAAGACGTGTGTAGAAGCAATTGAGGGCAGTACAGAGCCACCCTAGCCAATCAGAAGTACACAAAGCCAATCAGAGTCAGGCCAATTGGTGGTTGTACAAAGTCACTCCAACATGAGAGCAGTATAGAACCAACTAAAGCAGTTGGTACCTATAGAAAACCAGCCAATTACACACATTAGAAGACAATAAAGAGCTGTGTAGATTCAGCCAATCCAACTGGGGGCTGTACAAAGACGTTTCAGGCAATCAGGACTTGTACAGAGACAGTTGGCCCTTATTGACTAGCCCGCGATGCACATTCTCGCCTGTTCTGCCATTTAACCAGCAGATCCATTTTTTTCATGTAAAAAGCATATTTTGTATTTTTTTTCTGACACTTTGCTTTAAATTCATGATCAAATGTGTATGTTTTCTTTTCTCTTTCAAAGAGAATTCACTTGGCTCCACATCTCAGCTGGATGTCCGAGTCCCTGCAATTACTTTCCGTCATATAACAAAATCAAATCTTCAGGAGGGTTTCCTCAAGATGTTCTGATGAATTGCTGGGTGTATGTGTTACTTCTTCTCCCCCTCATCATTTCTTACAGGGACATTCATCCTAATGGGATCCCCTCGGAGCACACACTGGGCTTTCTTTTCCGCCTGCCCCCAAACTCTGCCCAGGAACCCTACACTGTCTGGCAACTGGTCGATGAAGACTTCCAGCCTCAACTCGGGGTGACTCTGGACCGTAAGATATTGAGGGCTTGGGGCAACCATCAGTTGTAGAATCAGACCATATTGGTGGTGGGCAACCTTTTTCTACAAGAGCTGCTAACAGTCCAGGATATCGATACCTCTCTGATTTAGCAAACATGAGTGTCTTGTTGTTCCACCTGTACTCATTCAGAGAGATACTGAAATTCTGTCCTGTTGGAGGGCCTTGTAGTACTGTGGGGCCCAACAATGCCATAGGGGGAATGCAATGGTTGATACTCAGAGTGAGGGATCAGATATATAAGGTTTATAAAGTGTTTTGGCAGGGGTGGACATCCTGTGACTTGAGGGCCGGATGTGGCCCTTTACCTGGTTCCATGGGGCTCATAGAAAGATTGTGCTCTTGCTTCGTTCTCAGAGGGGTATCTTATACGTATGGGGAAGAAATCGAGAGCAAAGAGTTTGTAAAACCCCAGTGCAAATGATGACATCTTAGTTTTAGTAGACTTGGCTAGTGTCTGGAAGCTGCCATGACTGTAATACTCATTTTTAAGGGTGAAGCGGGCTGTTTAAGGGAAGTTGAGCTAACAAGCTGCTGTCTACAGAGCATGTGCATAGGAGGGTCTGTTGTCGAAAGCTTATCTGAATCAACCAATGAGTCAACAAATCATCCCACCTTCCCTTCCTTCCACTCTTGATTTGATAATTCAAGTTAGTTGAACACATCACCTTAGACTCCAAACCAGTAGAAAGTGTGGAAAATTAACTTTTGCTAATGAGAGATCATTGCCATTATGTAATTACAAGGCATTGGTTCTGTTGTCTTCAGTGCAGTCACCTGCACATTAAGCATACATTTTGTGCTAGTCCTCAGAAGAGCGTGCCCGCACACCCAGCCCCTGTCTGCCCCCATGTTATTCAGAGACACGCTCTTGCATTTATCCTGCGGGGTCAGTGGCTATTCTACATACTTGTGCCATTCTTGACATCTCGTCCTGACCTCTCTGACCCCCCTAAATCCCCTCTCTCTGTCTTTATGCATTTAATGCTGCTTCTTATTCTGATCACATTTTCTTTGGTCTCTCGGGCAGCAACAAAACAAACACTGACTTACTTCAACCCCAGCACCGATGGCGCAGTACAAGAGGTCGTGTTTGACCAGGAGGAGGTGAAACGGATCTTCTATGGGAGCTTTCACAAGGTTCTTACTGCCATATTAACCCCTTACTCACACCTAATGGGGTGACCTGGATATCACTATCTAGCACAGACTCCACACTCCAAGGTTGGTGTGTTCCTTACCCAGGTGATAGGTCACCGCTCTGCAAGCTGATTGGTCATTTAATTACCTAGCATGATGTCCCAATTATTGTGGTAGTGTAAACTACCAATAAAAATATTCATATTTGAAAATTTTAATTTAGTAACAGAAAAAAAAAACAGATTTATTCTGAATTTTGGCTCACAAGAGATCCTACATTCTTAGCTGTCTTGTTACCAGTACCTAATTACCTTGTTAGTGGATTAATAGATTCCATTGAATATGACGTCTGTGGTAACAATAGAGACTTGCTGTTCAAATATCGACATCTCAGAAGCCATCTTCAAAAGGAAGCCATTAATCAATAAGCTATTCATCAAACATGATGGGGATTAGGTATCTATTTGAGGTCTAGTCTGGTAGGAGGATCTCTTGAGCTGAGTGACAGCCACAATTTAGTAAATTCAAAGCTGTTTTTCATCTTAAGTGGAAGTGGTAGATAATTGAGCTTGAAAGTAAAGTAAACATAAGTTACATGAAAACGACCTCCCACTCTCATAATGAGTTTTTCTTAATTATCATGGTGGGTGATAAACCATAAGAGCAGCTGGTATAGATTAGATTAATGATGCATCACATGATCATTACCAGTTGTTAGATCTTTATATGTAGACATGGGGGTAGGAGCCCAAAAAATCTGGGGGGGATAATTCAACTCTACTCCCAGGACAGGATGCAAGGGCGGATCTACAGTGGGTGCACTGCACCAGGGCCAGGCTATGGGGGCCCCATTACTGCAGTGCCCCCCAAAAAACTTATTTTTTTATTTCTTTGTTTAAATCCTCAATGCTCCTGTCACTCCAATATAATTAAAAGGTATATATACACACATATATATGTCTATATGCCAATGTATTATGTGTATATATATATATATATATATATATATATATATATATATAAATTATGGGTCAAAGCTTTCATGGGAAAGACATACTGCTCCATAGCTAGCGATATGTGTCCACTATTCATTTAATCTGAGAGGGGATTTGTCCACCACATCCGCCCCCCCCCCCCCAGTTCCTACACCCCATGTATTTCAGATTAATTACAAGATAATCTTAATGTTTTTGTATTTTAAGACTTTATCATTAATGGGATCTACCAACTGATCCTCATCTTGTGGTTTATCACTTGAGATAAAGTCATTAGCACAGCAGGAGAACGTTTTCATGTAATCTAATACTTCAACTTTATTAATATTAATAAATACAATTTGTTTGTCATTCTTATGTGTAATTTAATTTCTGCAATAAGGGGGACTTTTGCGGTGTCTATTACACATGGCAGTCTCAGAGCTATTATCCATGTAGTACTCATACGTTAGGCATTGCTTGTTTAGTGCCGGTTAGTAATACAATCAGTATTTCTAGAAAATAAATGTAGAGTAGCTTTTAAAACTTACATTATATCTTTAGTGTTACAGGCTTTATTAGAGCTGCTTCTCTCCACCCCCCATTAGATATTCAGGGGTGGGAGATGAACTGACCAGGAGGCTACCCTATAATGATTTCTAGACCAACCTAGATTTGTTTGCAATGACCACTGCATAGAAGCAGGCAGGTGAGGACTTGTATCTGGACAACCTCCTGGCCAGATCCTTTCCACTGCCTGGATACCTAAGAAGCAGATATACTGTAGTATGAAACACTAAAGTTTAAATGTCAAATACTGATTTTATTGCTAGCCAGTTATTAAATAATCAATGAATCATTATTGTATGAGCACTACAGTGACCCTATAATTAAACACCAGACCATTCATGGCAGAGACTGGATGACTGAAGGAAGGAGATGCTCAGGTGACTTGAGGTGGAGAGTTGACCAGGTGACTTAGAAATGGTATATGACCAGGTTACTCATCGAATGGTGAGGTGACATTGGAGTAGTGAGATGCCCAAGTGACTACTGGGTTGGGACGTAATCAGGTGACTCTAGGCTGGGAGATGCCCAGGTGAGTGTTGGGTTGGGACATAATCAGGTGACTCTGGGCTGGGAGATGCCCAGGTGAGTGTTGGGTTGGGACTTAATCAGGTGACTCTGGGCTGGGAGATTCCCAGGTAAGTGTTGGGTTGGGACGTAATCAGGTGACTCTGGGCTTCGAGATGTCCAGGTGAGTGTTGGGTTGGGAAGTAATCAGGTGACTCTGGGCTGGGAGATGCCCAGGTGAGTGTTGGGTTGGGACGTAATCAGGTGACTCTGGGCTGGGAGATGTCCAGGTGAGTGTTGCGTTGGGACTAAATCAGGTGACTCTGGGCTGGGAGATGTCCAGGTGAGTGTTGGGTTGGGACGTAATCAGGTGACTCTGGGCTGGGAGATGTTCAGGTGAGTGTTGGGTTGGGACGTAATCAGGTGACTCTGGCCTGGGAGATGCCCAGGTGAATGTTGGGTTGGGACGTAATCAGGTGACTATGGGCTGGGAGATGTACAGGTGAGTGTTGGGTTGGGACGTAATCAGGTGACTATGGGCTGGGAGATGTCCAGGTGAGTGTTGGGTTGGGACGTAATCTAGTGACTCTGGGCTGGGAGATGTCCAGGTGAGTGTTGGGTTGGGACATAATCAGGTGACTCTGGGCTGGGAGATGCCCAGGTGAGTGTTGGGTTGGGACTTAATCAGGTGACTCTGGGCTGGGAGATTCCCAGGTAAGTGTTGGGTTGGGACGTAATCAGGTGACTCTGGGCTTCGAGATGTCCAGGTGAGTGTTGGGTTGGGAAGTAATCAGGTGACTCTGGGCTGGGAGATGCCCAGGTGAGTGTTGGGTTGGGACGTAATCAGGTGACTCTGGGCTGGGAGATGTCCAGGTGAGTGTTGCGTTGTGACTAAATCAGGTGACTCTGGGCTGGGAGATGTCCAGGTGAGTGTTGGGTTGGGACGTAATCAGGTGACTCTGGGCTGGGAGATGTTCAGGTGAGTGTTGGGTTGGGACGTAATCAGGTGACTCTGGCCTGGGAGATGCCCAGGTGAATGTTGGGTTGGGACGTAATCAGGTGACTATGGGCTGGGAGATGTACAGGTGAGTGTTGGGTTGGGACGTAATCAGGTGACTATGGGCTGGGAGATGTCCAGGTGAGTGTTGGGTTGGGACGTAATCTAGTGACTCTGGGCTGGGAGATGTCCAGGTGAGTGTTGGGTTGGGACGTAATCAGGTGACTCTGGCCTGGGAGATGCCCAGGTGAATGTTGGGTTGGGACGTAATCAGGTGACTATGGGCTGGGAGATGTACAGGTGAGTGTTGGGTTGGGACGTAATCAGGTGACTATGGGCTGGGAGATGTCCAGGTGAGTGTTGGGTTGGGACGTAATCTAGTGACTCTGGGCTGGGAGATGTCCAGGTGAGTGTTGGGTTGGGACGTAATCAGGTGACTATGGGCTGGGAGATGCCCAGGTGAGTGTTGGGTTGGGATGTAATCAGGTGACTATGGGCTTGGAGATGTCCAGGTGAGTGTTGGGTTGGGACGTAATCAGGTGACTCTGGGCTGGGAGATGCCCAGGTGAGTGTTGGGTTGGGACGTAATCAGGTGACTCTGGGCTGGGAGATGTCCAGGTGAGTGTTGGGTTGGGACGTAATCAGGTGACTCTGGGCTGGGAGATGTTCAGGTGAGTGTTGGGTTGGGACGTAATCAGGTGACTCTGGCCTGGGAGATGCCCAGGTGAATGTTGGGTTGGGACGTAATCAGGTGACTATGGGCTGGGAGATGTACAGGTGAGTGTTGGGTTGGGACGTAATCAGGTGACTATGGGCTGGGAGATGTCCAGGTGAGTGTTGGGTTGGGACGTAATCTAGTGACTCTGGGCTGGGAGATGTCCAGGTGAGTGTTGGGTTGGGACGTAATCAGGTGACTCTGGCCTGGGAGATGCCCAGGTGAATGTTGGGTTGGGACGTAATCAGGTGACTATGGGCTGGGAGATGTACAGGTGAGTGTTGGGTTGGGACGTAATCAGGTGACTATGGGCTGGGAGATGTCCAGGTGAGTGTTGGGTTGCGACGTAATCTAGTGACTCTGGGCTGGGAGATGCCCAGGTGAGTGTTGGGTTGGGATGTAATCAGGTGACTATGGGCTGGGAGATGTCCAGGTGAGTGTTGGGTTGGGACGTAATCAGGTGACTCTGGGCTGGGAGATGCCCAGGTGAGTGTTGGGTTGGGACGTAATCAGGTGACTCTGGGTTGGGAGGTGACCAGGGAGATGCCCAGGTGATTATTCGGCCGCGAGGTGACCAGGTAACTTGTTGGGTTGGTAGGTGACACCTTAAGGCCACTTGGCCACTGAGTATGATCTGGGTACTCTGCCATTTTGGGGTGTAATATAGTTCTGTGACCCCCCCCCCGTGGTGATTCTTGCTCTCACACTTTTTCTAAATGAATCTACCTCCAGGTACAGGTGTCTGTCAGTGGGGGCAATGTCCGGCTGTACGTGGACTGTCACCAGGTAGCTGTGAGGAGCATTAAGGCCATGGGTGAGGTGACCACTCGTGGGTTTGAGATGCTTGGGAAGCTTACCAGAACCAGAGGACCAAGGAGCGGATCATCTGCTGTAAGTAGAGCCATAATATTTGGGATCATAACTGGAGCTCTACACTCACACCCTTCATCAAAGGGACACCGCAAAGGTCTTTATTTCAGGTAGAAATGAAAACCTTACCTATAAATAATTATATTTGTATTTGATTGTTTTTGCACAACTCTAAATGAATGTCTTGAATGTTGTTTTTTAGGTAGAAATTACTTTTAATATCCTAATACCCGATCTTTATTAGGGTTAACAATCACAGATTAGTATGAAACGTATGCCCAGTTGAATCAGCATAATCACAGACACTTATTAGTGTTAGAACCACTTCTGTTTTTCTTATTCAACAATCTTGGCATGCGCTGAACAGAGCAGTGGCAGGGGGGTTTGTTAAATAATTGGACCATTTAGACTTCGTCACCTACCTCCTGCCCCAGATATGCTCAGAAGCAGACAGCACACATTAATCAATGCAAGTTCTGTCCTGCACAAATGTCAATGCCCCCTTCACACATGCAGTCCACACCAACGTATCATGGATGCCTCCAGGGATCTAATTAAAAAACAACTTGTTGTTCCAGATTCATTTTGCTATATTCTTCTTCATATAGTACAATTATTTCTAATATATTTATTCCTGTATATGGTTATTTGATACAAGCTCTACTCACCCCAAATTTAGTTTATGGTGCAATTAATGTCGAAAACAAATTAAAATCCCAAGAAACAGAAGGATCTTATTGCATTCTGGGAAACTGGACCGGGACATGACCATGCTTGACTGCCCTGCATGATTTTTTATTTAGTTACTGCTTAAAAAATAAATAAATATTTGAAATAATTAAATTCAGTGGAAATTTAAAACTTAAAAAAAGTTTCCTTTTTTAGATTTGAGCAGATATTCTTTTCTCCGCCCCTATCAGGTGTCCAGGGGGTTGGAGAGGATCTGCCCAGGAGGCTTTATCTATTGTCCTGATAAACTGCCTTCTTCTTTGGCACTGGACAGAAAAAAATAGCACAGCCTCCTGGGCCGATCCGGTTTCACTTCCTGGACACCTAACGAGGTGGATAAAAGCTAGAAACTGCTCAGTTACAGTATAAGGGTAAAAGCTCCATTGTATGAAACGCTGAGTTTGTTTTTTAATATTGATTAGCAATAAATCAATAACCCAGTCTATGAGCGCCATAGCGGCCCGTAAATTCTTTACTTTTTAAGGGTAGATACAAAGGGCAGCATCTATAGGCCTATGTTTCTCTCAAGTTTGCAGGAAGAGTTAAATGCCCCCTTTCCCTTTTTGTGCTTCCGTCTCCCCATTATATGATATAAGCGGCTGTCTCTCTCGGACATTAGACAGAGTGTCTCATTTGCAGCTGTCTCGCAGCTTTGTTTAACTGGTGACATGCTCCGTTTATGATGATCAATGGGTCTCATTTGGCGCAGATCCTGTGCCGGAGCGCAGAGTCGGGCTCTCTCTGGAGGGCGATAATAGAGAGGCGATAACATCTCTCTATTTATAGCAGCGAGGGTCAGCGCGGTCCGGCAGGATGAGAGCGCCCACGGATACACGGGATTAGAAACTGCGGGACGCGCTGCTGGGCGCAGATAGTTAGGAGTCACCGACCCACAATCTGCAGCTCCTCGTATGGAGAGTATATCTGTAACTAGACTCCGCCAATACTGATTATATATCACAGCACCAGTTTGGGAAAAACATCTTATGTTTGTAACAAATAAACAACATTTTTAGGTAAAATCTAGACGCTGCTTGTATCTGAAAGATGACATTTTATTTCCACAATGCTTGCTGGCTTGGAGACTGAGTGAGTGTGTTCTGCTAACTCTTATTATCTGTTCAAGAATGGAAGGATTTGGTGAATTTAAATATGATGTCAACATTTGACACCTCCCTCCTCCCCAACAGGTCAGTAGAGACATCTTGTTAGTATTCTTGACAGACTTGCTCCCCTGTTTGGTAACCACAACCTTGAAAAGAAAGTATGGCTGTCATGGCAGCCTCCATGCACCAGCAAAATCTGCTAAAATGATTATTTGCTTTGAAAACGCAGGCAGAGATACTTGAGTGGGTTGCCAGTTCCTTTTCCAGTCGGCCACAGCTCCTGGTATTCCTAAGTGGTCTCCCATCCAAGTACCGACCAGGCCCAACCCTGCTTGGCTTCAGGGTGGTGGGACCTCTTGGTTTCATGACTGGAATCGAACCCAGGTCACAGTGGTGAAAACACTGAATCCTAACCACTGGACCACCAAGGAGCCGACTTACACATACGGTTCACAAACATGCAAAGATTCTCCAAATATACTGTGGTCCCTAAAAGACTGAGAGATCAAGTCCATGTTGAGCAGGATCATACTACACGGGACATGCTAAATGTAAATGCAAAACGTGGTGATTTGAATAAAGTAACTGCAAATAAGTTACTCAAGTAACTGTAACTAATTTGGGAGCTATGAATAAAGTGTTAGACTCTCATCATCCCTCTTTATCCCAGAGGACCAGCCGGTCAGGTCTCAATGACCAACTCTAGGACAGGCTGTTGAGAATTAAAGGAACCTCTATCATTCAAGAAAACCTTCACATGTTTTATGAAACTAAAAATAATATCAACTTTGAATATAAAAGCATTTTTAGGTTTTGAAAAGCTCTATTTATGTATATAAAAAATATGCTTAAAGAGGGCTTGAAAAAGCACCCTGAATTGGGGGGCTTAAAAAGTGTTACAGCCCCAAAGCTGGATAAAAACCTTATAATAAATGGTCACAAAATAGAAAACTAAATTTTACTGTGGAGGTTATTAATAGAAAATAAACCAGTCACTATAGTATCATTTAATTAAAATATTTTCTGTTTTTTTTAAGGTTCTCAGTCATAAAGCATAGCGCCAAGTGGGTAATTTTGCAACATAGAAAGCTTTTTGATGACATCTCTTATCTAGCTTATACTCTCTATGTATTCAATGTACAATTCTCCTACATTGAATGCTTAGGCAGGGATCCTCTTACTAGGCACAATAGTGATTGATCATAGTCAGGTTGGTATATTGTGTCTTACAATGAACTAGTAAAAATTTAGCAAGTAGAAAAAGTTTAAACTGCCCTTATCAGAGTAATTCAGAGTCGTATGGCCGTTTCGTCATTTCAAACGGCTTTGTCAAAGACAGTGAATTCACCCACCTCATTGCAATCAAATGCTATTGTGCCTAGTGAGAGGTTTCCTGCTTGTGTACATTTCTTCCAGGTAGAGTGCTCAGAGACTATATTTCTAGATGGAGATTTCATCATTGATCATTCCAAAAAGGCACAATTAAGCTACAGTGTAAATCCCTTTACAGATACATATTTATTATAAAGAATGCTTCAAGTACTCATCAAAAAGTTTTCTTTGTTGCAAAATTATTCAAATTATCCATTGTTACAACTTGGCACTGTGCTTTATCATTGAATAACATACAAGATCAGAAATAATTTCACTAAATTATACATTAGTGACTGGTCTGTTTTTTAACAACCTTCCCCCAAAAATATGTTTTTTAGCTGAAAAACTTGGTTTTATCACTGATTACCATTCTTTCTGTTTGTCACCACTTATTATAGGGTCTTAAGCCAGCTTTGGGGCTTTAACACTTGTTAAGCCTTCCAGTTCAGGGGTATCCCTTTGGGGATCCTAGTCTGGTGCTTTCTTCAAGTCCTCTATAAGTATCATATACGTTTTAAGTTGCATCATTTAATTAGATTGAAATAACATTTCCCTTTTTTGATTTCCGAGTTTGGTTTTTATGCACCTGGGAAATTGTACTTTTGTTATATCTATTTACGTATAGAAGAATCCATCTTGTCTTTGTTTCATCACTTCCTGAGAGCTGAATCATGAGGGGTCTACTCAAGTGGAGGGAGGGATGTGGGAGAGGAGAGGAGGTTTTCTTAAATAATTGTATCTTATTGACCTCTACACCGGCCCCATTTTCCACACAAGCCGCCTAGAAGCAGAAAGCTTGCATCAATAAATGCAAGGCCTGCAGGAAAGTAAACAACACAACAGCAATATCATAATTTATTGTTTTTATTTAATTAAAAACTATCTTTATGTCCTATTCCTGCTTATTTATGTCATTATGTATACATTTTTCTTGCAAAGTTTACCTTTAAAAATATCAAATTACTTATTTTACATGTTTTTTGTAATCTGAAGATGAATTTGAATCCATATGCAGAGGAATTGCAAGAAAATGTTAGGAATTCCTGATAATTAAACCATTCTGTGCGGGTGTGAGGTGGCGTGATATAAAATGAAGCAATAAAACAGACCAATTGTATTGCTCTCTATAAGCGGACATATAAGTCTCTGTCCCCCTGTCAGTTACAGCTCCAGTCATTCCTGATCACCTGCAGTGGGGACCGGCCGGAGGGTGACCAGTGCTGCGATGTGCCAGGGAAGGTGAGAACAGATACAGCACACCCTACTATTCCTGCATGATTTCTTACACAGCTCCTCTGCTACTCCTGCACTGCTCGTCATACAGCACCCTCTGATACTCCTGCACTGCTCGTGACACAGCACCCTCTGATACTCCTGCACTACTAGTCACACAGCACCCTCTGATACTCCTGCACTGCTCGTCACACAGCACCCTCTGATACTCCTGCACTGCTCGTCACACAGCACCCTCTGATACTCCTGCACTACTAGTCACACAGCACATTCTGATACTCCTGCACTACTAGTCACACAGCACCCTCTGATACTCCTGCACTACTAGTCACACAGCACCCTCTGATACTCCTGCACTGCTCGTCACACAGCACCCTCTGCTGCTCCTGCACTACTTGTCACACAGCACCCTCTGATACTCCTGCACTGCTCGTCACACAGCACCCTCTGTTACTCCTGCACTGCTCGTCACACAGCACCCTCTGCTGCTCCTGCACTGCTCGTCACACAGCACCCTCTGATACTCCTGCACTGCTCGTCACACAGCACCCTCTGATACTCCTGCACTGCTCGTCACACAGCACCCTCTGCTGCTCCTGCACTACTTGTCACACAGCACCCTCTGATACTCCTGCACTGCTCGTCACACAGCACCCTCTGTTACTCCTGCACTGCTCGTCACACAGCACCCTCTGTTACTCCTGCACTGCTCGTCACACAGCACCCTCTGATACTCCTGCACTGCTCGTCACACAGCACCCTCTGTTACTCCTGCACTGCTCGTCACACAGCACCCTCTGATACTCCTGCACTGCTCGTCACACAGCACCCTCTGATACTCCTGCACTGCTCGTCACACAGCACCCTCTGTTACTCCTGCACTGCTCGTCACACAGCACCCTCTGTTACTCCTGCACTGCTCGTCACACAACACCCTCTGATACTCCTGCACTGCTCGTCACACAGCACCCTCTGTTACTCCTGCACTGCTCGTCACACAGCACCCTCTGATACTCCTGCACTGCTCGTCACACAACACCCTCTGATACTCCTGCACTGCTCGTCACACAGCACCCTCTGTTACTCCTGCACTGCTCGTCACACAACACCCTCTGTTACTCCTGCACTGCTCGTCACACAGCACCCTCTGATACTCCTGCACTGCTCGTCACACAACACCCTCTGTTACTCCTGCACTGCTCGTCACACAACACCCTCTGTTACTCCTGCACTGCTCGTCACACAGCACCCTCTGTTACTCCTGCACTGCTCGTCACACAACACCCTCTGTTACTCCTGCACTGCTCGTCACACAGCACCCTCTGATACTCCTGCACTACTAGTCACACAGCACATTCTGATACTCCTGCACTACTAGTCACACAGCACCCTCTGATACTCCTGCACTACTAGTCACACAGCACCCTCTGATACTCCTGCACTGCTCGTCACACAGCACCCTCTGCTGCTCCTGCACTACTTGTCACACAGCACCCTCTGATACTCCTGCACTGCTCGTCACACAGCACCCTCTGTTACTCCTGCACTGCTCGTCACACAGCACCCTCTGTTACTCCTGCACTGCTCGTCACACAACACCCTCTGATACTCCTGCACTGCTCGTCACACAGCACCCTCTGTTACTCCTGCACTGCTCGTCACACAGCACCCTCTGATACTCCTGCACTGCTCGTCACACAGCACCCTCTGATACTCCTGCACTGCTCGTCACACAGCACCCTCTGTTACTCCTGCACTGCTCGTCACACAACACCCTCTGTTACTCCTGCACTGCTCGTCACACAGCACCCTCTGATACTCCTGCACTGCTCGTCACACAACACCCTCTGTTACTCCTGCACTGCTCGTCACACAACACCCTCTGTTACTCCTGCACTGCTCGTCACACAGCACCCTCTGTTACTCCTGCACTGCTCGTCACACAACACCCTCTGTTACTCCTGCACTGCTCGTCACACAGCACCCTCTGATACTCCTGCACTACTAGTCACACAGCACCCTCTGATACTCCTGCACTGCTCGTCATACAGCACCCTCTGATACTCCTGCACTACTAGTCACACAGCACCCTCTGATACTCCTGCACTGCTCGTCACACAGCACTCTCTGCTACTCCTGCACTACTTGTCACACAGCACCCTCTGATACTCCTGCACTGCTCGTCACACAGCACCCTCTGCTAGTCCTGCATTATTTCTCACACTTTACCCTCTGCTACTCCTGCACTATTTGTCACACAGTACCCACTGCTACTCCTGCACTGCTCGTCACACAGCACCCTCTGATACTCCTGCACTGCTCGTCACACAGCACCCTCTGCTACTCCTGCTCTGCTCGTCACACAGCACCCTGTGCTAGTCCTGCATTATTTCTCACACTTTACCCTCTGCTACTCCTGCACTATTTGTCACACAGTACCCTCTGCTACTCCTGCACTATTTGTCACACAGTACCCTCTGCTACTCCTGCACTGCTCGTCACACAGCACCCTCTGCTACTCCTACACTGCTTGTCACACAGCACACTCTGCTACTCCTGCACTGCTCGTCACACAGCACCCTCTGCTACTCCTGCATTATTTCTCACACAGCACCCTCTGCTACTCCTGGATTATTTCTCACACAGCACCCTCTGATACTCCTGGATTATTTCTCACACAGCACCCTCTGCTACTCCTGGATTATTTATCACACAGCACCCTCTGATACTCCTGCATTATTTCTCACACAGCACCCTCTGATACTCTTGTCTTACAGCACCCTCTGCTACTCCTGTACTCACACTCTTCCTCCTGCTCTCCTTTCAGAGAGATGAGACCACCTGCCCTGCTCCTCCTTCTGCCTGCACATGTAGTTCTCCTGTACGAGGACCTCCAGGCCAGCCAGGACCCCCTGTAAGATTTGTGACCCGGTGGGGGTTTAAATGTCTTGGCCGGTTAGGGTGGTGTTTGTATGGGGGGGGGGGGGGTTCATTCTATGGGAGCTCATTCCATGAGGGTACTGTATAGGATTACATTGCGGGGGGGGGGGGGGGGGGGAGACTTTGGGATAACATATTGGGGGGTCTGAACATCTAGAGTGTAACTCAGTTCTTCATCAATACCACAGAATGATGAGGGGGAGGGGTACCCCAGGAATCCCAGCTCAGACATCTGCCTTTCCACCATCCATCCTGGTGTAACTCTTTGTCTTTCCCCCGGCAGGGACCCTCTGGATCACGAGGACCGAAAGGAGAGCAGGGAGAACCTGGGCAAATGGTGAACCCTCAACTTCTTACCTTCTGAAGATATAGGGGGATGGGGTGTCATAAATGGGAAACATCATTTGTAGGGCACAAACAGATCATGAGATCTTCCACTAGAGAATGACACAGAGAAAAGGTCACAAATAGCTCCTCACACTGTAGGGTAACAGACTCTACCGGCCACTTATGAGTGATACAGTGTCTCTGCTGTCTCTTTGTGTACCATGTCTCAAGATGTCCAGGTCTATTGGATGACACAGTGACCATCAGACATGTCTCAACCAGAGTACTAGATGTCTTGTAAAGTGAGAGATGGGCGAGTCAGTGCCAGTTGTGCAATCCTTGTGATTATCCTGCGGGGTGATAACTACATAAGGTCTCCACTGGTTTGAGTGCAGCCCTTGGGTGACATTGTGCCCTCACACCACTCTCTGGGCATATGGTGAGACCTCTCTGCAAGCTGAGCAGTATATGTTAGGATCTGGTAGAGAGTTTAGACTTTGTGCACGAGAGGGTCAGATGCAGAGCATTAAGGGGGAGACAAATACATTATCTTATTTCTCTTACCTCAGGGTGAGCCTGGAGTTCCTGGCCAGTGGGGTCCTGAGGGTCCTGGAGGTCACATGGGCTCTCCTGGACTGCGTGGGATGACAGTTGCTGGACCTATGGTATAGTAGCCTGTATGGCAGAGCTTATGTCTCTATGGGCCCTATTGCACCAGCTATCGTTCCAGTATACACTCCAGGAGTTGGGTTATATCCTCATTTATTCTTTCACACCAGGGACCACCAGGATTGAAAGGGGAGAAAGGTGATACAGGGAGCCCAGGGCTGATGGTAGGTACTTTAGGCCAACTTACTGTGTGTCCTCACTGGTTGAACAAACTGGACTGACACTAATCATTGCTTTGATCACTTTAGGGTCCTCCAGGCCCAGAGGGGATGGCAGGGAGAGATGGGATGACTGGTCCAAAGGTACAAGTCAAGTGGATGTGAGAGTGCAGTGTGTTTCTGTGGCTATAAATATTAGTAGACCTAAATTGTATACTACCACACCTTATTATATCCCACATCACCTCACTGTATCCCATCACGTCTCACCGCATCTCTCTATATCCCATCATGTCCAATCCCAACTAACTATATTGTATCATGTCCCAATCCAGCTCACTATATCCCATCATGTCCCACCATACCTTCACTATACCCCATCATGTCCCACCGTAACCATCACTATACCCCGTCATGTCCCACCGTACCGTCACTATACCCCGTCGTGTCCCACCGTACCGTCACTATACCCCGTCGTGTCCCACCGTACCGTCACTATACCCCGTCGTGTCCCACTGTACCGTCACTATACCCCGTCGTGTCCCACTGTACCATCACTATACCCCGTCATGTCCCACCGTACCGTCACTATACCCCGTCATGTCCCACCGTACGGTCACTATACCCCGTCATGTCCCACCGTACCGTCACTATACCCCATCATGTCCCACCGTACCGTCACTATACCCCATCATGTCCCACCGTACCGTCACTATACCCCATCATGTCCCACCGTACCGTCACTATACCCCATCATGGCCCACCGTACCGTCACTATACCCCATCAAGTCCCACCGTACCGTCACTATATTCCATCAAGACCCACCGTACCGTCACTATATCCCATCATGTCCCACCGTACCGTCACTATATCCCATCAAGTCCCACCGTACCGTCACTATATCCCATCAAGTCCCATCGTACCGTCACTATATCCCATCAAGTCCCATTGTACCGTCACTATATCCCATCAAGTCCCACCGTACCATCACTATATCCCATCAAGTCCCACCGTACCATCACTATATCCCATCAAGTCCCACCGTACCATCACTATACCCCATCATGTCCCACCGTACCATCACTATACCCCATCATGTCCCACCGTACCATCACTATATCCCAGCATGTCCCATTGTACCATCACTATATCCCATCAAGTCCCATTGTACCATAACTATATCCCATCAAGTCCCACCGTACCATCACTATATCCCATCATGTCCCACCGTACTATCACTATATCCCATCAAGTCCCACCGTACCATCACTATACCCCATCATGTCCCACCGTACCATCACTATATCCCATCATGTCCCACCGTACCATCACTATATCCCATCATGTCCCACCGTACCATCACTATACCCCATCATGTCCCACCGTACCATCACTATACCCCATCATGTCCCACCGTACCATCACTATACCCCATCATGTCCCACTGTACCATCACTATACCCCATCATGTCCCACCGTACCTTCACTATAATCCTTCATGTCCCACCGTACCTTCACTATATCCCTTCATGTCCCACCGTACCTTCACTATATCCCATCAAGTCCCACCGTACCATCACTATATCCCATCAAGTCCCACTGTACCATCACTTTATCCCATCAAGTCCCATTGTACCATCACTATATCCCATCAAGTTCCACCGTACCATCACTATATCCCATAAAGTCCCACCGTACCATTACTATATCCCATCAAGTCCCACCGTACCATCACTATATCCCATCAAGTCCCACCGTACCATCACTATATCCCATCAAGTCCCATTGTACCATCACTATATCCCATCAAGTCCCATTGTACCATCACTATATCCCATCAAGTCCCACCGTACCATCACTATATCCCATCATGTCCCACCGTACTATCACTATATCCCATCAAGTCCCACCGTACAATCACTATATCCCATCATGTTCCACCATACTATCACTATATCCCATCATGTCCCACCGTACCATCACTATATCCCATCATGTCCCACTGCACCTTCAATATATCCCATCATGTCCCACTGCACCTTCAATATATCCCATCATGTCCCACCGTACCATCACTATATCCCATCAAGTCCCACCGTACCATCACTATATCCCATCATGTCCCACCGTACTATCACTATATCCCATCAAGTCCCATTGTACCATCACTATATCCCATCAAGTCCCATTGTACCATCACTATATCCCATCAAGTCCCACCGTACCATCACTATATCCCATCATGTCCCACCGTACTATCACTATATCCCATCAAGTCCCACCGTACAATCACTATATCCCATCATGTTCCACCATACTATCACTATATCCCATCATGTCCCACCGTACCATCACTATATCCCATCATGTCCCACTGCACCTTCAATATATCCCATCATGTCCCACTGCACCTTCAATATATCCCATCATGTCCCACCGTACCATCACTATATCCCATCAAGTCCCACCGTACAATCACTATATCCCATCATGTCCCACCATACCATGACTATATCCCATCAAGTCCCACCGTACCTTCACTATATCCCATCATGTCCCACTGCACCAGACTGTATTATATTACTCATGTTATTATATGCTCATATAGAACCTCACTGTGTTCCATCCAAAAATATCTCACTCCTATTATATTCTAACAGAATCGGGCACATATCATTGTATCCCTCCCACCACATCCCACCACATTCACACTACCCCAAAATATCCCATCACATCCCACCAAGATCAGAGTTCACTTTCATGTTAGTTTTGGGGACACAAACACATTCTGGTCTCCCTCGTCTCACAGTCTGAATATTATCAACATTTGCAGATTTTCGCCCGGCTCTGACAGCCCCGTCTGCGTTGGAAATTCATCAGACAAATGTGACCTTTTAAAATTATTGTGAATTCTGCTTACTGCATGGAAATTACCAGCGTTTCCGCACAGCACTTTTGTATAAATCTGATGAAATTATTCTCCGATCCTGTAAATACGAACATAGAAATATATCAGCGAAAAGGAGCCGTCTAGATTTGTGTTCTGTGATCCATGTCTGCCATATATAGTGTCACTGAGTATCTGCTCACTTTGTATTTTTCAGGGGATACGAGGAGTAGAGGGGACATCTGGTCACCCTGGACCTCCAGGCCCCCGGGTAAATACGTCTTCTAGTGATTTCTTTTCCAGGTTCTGGTATATGTTTCTAAATGTGTGTGCATTTTGTCTCGATTTCAGGGACTACAGGGAATTCCTGGGATTAAAGGCAGCCCTGGTGACAGAGGTACTGTTGGAGACGTTGGCCCTACGGTGAGTATAGAAAAATGGAGGAGAGATAGGTACCATGTTGTATTGAATGAGACATCTGTCTCATCCAGCTTGGGAAAGCTTTGTGTTTTCCATATATTTATGTCTCAGTCAATGTAAGAATGTCTCTGGGGATCTTTTATACCCAACAAATTGTCTGATTTGTTGGAGGACAGTCTAATTGTCTGGATTAGTCACTGGAGAGCAGTATGGTATTGACCATTGGAAGACAAGGCCATCTGACAGGACACGTGTCTGTGTGAGAGGTGGACACGCTGACTGATGAATGAAGGGCTTGTACCTGGGGAGGAAGTCTAACTAACTAGCATGTCTAATTGGAGAGCTGTCACAATGACTGACAAGTACAGAATGGTCTTAATTTATGAGCATTAGGGAGATGTCTTGTAAAAGCCATGAGAGACGGACTGGAGGCAGGAGACTGATGGACGGATCAATAGAGGACCATCATTAGATGTCCTGATATTAGGACAGACCCTGACACTGAAAAACATTTATTTTAAGTTAATCTTTTATTTGGTACATGAGTTTCTCATATTGGACATTGAGTTTATCATGATTAATCTTCTAAATGTATCATAACGTTGCTCTCACAATATTCTTCTGTTCTTCACCCAGGGTCTTCCAGGCACTCGAGGAGAGAAGGGGGAAAAGGTGACATTTTATTAAAACCTGTCTGACTTCATAGTTTATCTACTGGTCAGGGAGGTGCAAGGGATTTAGTTTCTTGGAACAACTAATATTTGACACCAACCCCTTTCCCCCACATGCATTTAGAGAAGGATGATTGGAAATATAATTTAAAGCCATGTTCCTCCAGAAATATACGTTTGGTCTTCACCAAACATCATGGGTGACTTCAGGTCCCTAAAGTGCCATCTTTTTCTAAAGAAAAATTAGTTCTATACCATTTTCTGTCAAACTCAGTCTGCATCTCTGCAGCAACTTATACATCCCCCAAGACTTCTCTCCCCAACACTGACACTTAGACTCCTCGCTCTTCTATAACGCCCCACTAATTAGCAAATGATTGGTATAGTGCATAGCTAATGGAAAATATAGTCTTTAAATTATTTTGATAACTTATATTGCTCTCCCACATTCAAGCTGCCTAATGACCAACTGTTTATTTTCCTCTGCATAGAGTTTCAAGTCACATCACAGTTGACCAGCATTTTTTTTTGTAGCCACACTGTCTAAATCTCAACTTTTTATTTTACATTTAGGGGGAACCTCAATCTGTGGCCGGCATTTACCATTTGGTGAACCAAGTGTGTGAGAGGCTCATCCAAGGTGAGTAACATTTACCTGTTTACTAGTTTATGCTGTTTGTAGTCTCCCAGCAGTCGTCACTACTGCTTTTGGTTCATATCGCTATACGAGGGTACACGGCAAAAACAAAATGAACACCTTATAAAGAATGGAGGGACCTGTTTTAGAGCTTAAAATCAAATGTACATAGAGCTTGTTTCCACTGACACAGGATTGAAAACTCACAAACTTACAATCTAAAAGGTGAAATGGGTACATATGATATATTAACTGAGCACATATAGTTATACTGATGTTATGTGACATTTTTTGCTGGAAGAATGGAATATAATTCACTATTCAGGTTTTTTATAGTGACCACAAACAGTTTAATATAGGTTTTTAACGGTGGACGAAAACATCAGGGAACGTTGTCATTTCAGATTTTTTTTTTAACCTTTACTAATTACATAACATCTGAGGTATGTTGTATCTGACTCTCTCTATTATTATTAACTTTTATTTGTAATGCGCTAACATATTCTGTAGCGCTGTACAGGGAATAAGAACAAGAAAGTGTAAAATGTTGACAACTGCAGAAAATGGAGGGGCCAGTTTTGAGTTTAAAGTCTTGTAAAAAGTGTTTTTTCTAAAGCACCCTATTAGATTGGAAACTTGCTACTCACAATCTAAAGGGAATGGAAGAGGCAGAAACCTGAGGAGGAGCAGACAAGGAATAGCAAGTTTGGGAAGGAAGTTAGAGCTTACATAGGAAGGAAGTTGTGAAAAGTTAGAAGGTTAATCATTAGTTGGAGAGGTAAAAGATGTAATGTAGAGTGAATGGCACTATTATGTAGCATGCCAACATTTCCTTGGGGGCAGAAGATCAAACATACCCAAAGGGTCCCAATCATTAGACGTTTGTAATGTACCAGGTTGACTCCTGCCCTCGTCTTGGGTTATTATAGGGGCAAACAAGACACTGGGCATCCCATACTCTCCACTGAGTTCAAATGGGCTCTCTTATTTTCTGCAATGGGTGGAGATCCTGGTCATTAGTAACCTCACACTATACATTTGATTGACGTTGAATGAACACTGGTGTTTGTAACCACATTTTCTGCATTGGGTGGTCTCTGATAATTTATAGCTTTAGATTGTATTGAATGGAATGGTCTAGTACTTCATATACCACTCAGTGTACACAGTGGTTATTGGTTTCCATGTGCTTTGTATCAGGTGGACCCTTGTATTGGTCACCTAATACTTTGATCTAGGTTAACAGAACTCTCTTGTATTATGTTGTCACTGGTCTTCTCATATTCTGCAACACTGGGAAGGCACTGGCCTCATACTCAATGGGTTGACATTGGGCATTGACTACTTTTTATACATACTGTACAGACCCTGGCTATTGTTCGCCTCTTTTTCCAGCCCACATGGTGAAGCTGGACACCGTTCTTGGAGAACGAGAAAGGCAGCCTGTCCCAGTATGGGATGAAGACTCAAAGGAAGGGGAACCAGGACCTCCTGGACCACCAGGACTACCAGGAGAGCAAGGGGAACCCGGTGTAAATGGGGCATCCGGGCAACCTGCCCGTAATGGCTATCCAGGAGAACAAGGCGCGTATATGTCACTAGCCTTTACTCCAGCACTCTCTGCTATTTTACATACAGCACTATCTGATTGTGGTTTGTCATAGTGCGCTGCCTTGTGTATAATTCTACCTTTTCTGTGACAGGTCAAAAAGGTTACAAAGGAGAGAAAGGGGGTCCAGGGTCAAGCAAAGAAGGTCTCCAGGGTCCACCAGGCACCATAGGTGTGAGACCTAATGCACAGAATATTTCTTCTGCTTACCCTAGTGTTTATGTCTCTGTCTCTGCTCTTTCAGTCTCCCCATTCTCTTTCTGTTCGTCTTCCTCTGTTATGCCTCCTCTCACATCCCTTGCTCTCACTTTTTCGCTCTCTCATACTTTCCTAGGTCCCCCTGGCAAAGAAGTATTTGGAGATCCTGGCCCCGTTGGTACTCCTGGCTCTACTGGCCCCTCTGGAGTTCCTGGAAGCACTGGTCAGTCTGGACCCCCAGGACCACCTGGAGGCTGTGAGCCATTTCCGTGCTATCAGGCAGACTCTGGAGGTAAGTACAAGATCATTTGGAAATCTCTCTGATATTTTAGGAATAATGGGAAAATGTGATTGTAATTAAGGCTAAAAAAAGCAAAAAGATGTGTTTGGTCTACAGATTTGCTCTAATCTCCTTCTAGAGGTTAGTGGTACAAGACAAGGGTGACCACTTTCTCCATTGCTTTTTATCCACACTATTATATTCTTAGCAGAAGCTATTTGAAAAAAATGTAAATATGTGATCACCATATTAACATCATCTACAATTTGTTAAAGGTTTTTATTTATGCATCCAATATAAGTCAGACTAATGTGAGGTCTGTCATTGGGTATAGTCCAATCAAATTTTATAAATATCCCCCCAGTTTTGGTACCCAAAAGAGTGTGTGCGTGTGTGTAAAACAAGAGGAGTAAGATTCTAATGTTTTATGCAGAACTGGTAGAGGATGGGATTGCCTTTCCTAATATTGGGCCATATTCTATTAGCTGCCCGCAAATGCCTCTAACCCATCATTTTGGCTGCGGATGTTTAGATGTATTCTTTTGACTCCAGCCTTGCGAACTGAATTTTCGAGATGAACTTATAAAGCCTGCATTTTTAAGTCTGAATACAGGGGCCATGATTATATGATCTGACAATATTTAAGCAAAGCCCATAATTTACTTCTTAGACACAGCCAATAGTAAATGAGCCCGGCATCGTGATATCAGTAAAACATGGAAGTTACATGTAACCTGCAATCGGAGGCTAAGAATTAATTAGAGCCATTAAGTATTATTTGCCGCTCGCTATCTATCAATCTATAAAATGCATTAGATCATGTGATTTAGTCCATGTAGGTTTCATGATATGCATTAACCCCTTGAGTCCCAAGATCTCAGAACTCAGAAATAAATAAATAAAAAAAAAAGGTATTTGCATATTTTTGTGTATGAGACTGCTGTGCAATTACTTCTAATATCCTACATGCCTTCCCATGCTTTAATAGTACAGTATTGTGTGTTTAATTGCTTTCACAGCTCTAATAAGTGTTTGAAAAAAACCCTTGTGAGTCTTTTTTAGTGCTTGTAATATTTGTGACAGAAACTTGATACTTTCTTGATTTGTGGGTCAGACTTTATTTGCGAGCTAGAGCTACGAGTCTAATAATTGTGTAAATTTAGAGCTCATAATAATCGAGCTGGGATAAAACCAATGGAGTTCTATTTTGCATGTTTGGCTGGTTCGTAGTGATTGTGGGCGGGTACTAATAATCGGATTGCGAATAGCTAATAGAATATGTAGCAATTTTAAGTGTGTGTAAATTTACAAATTGGGCAATAGAATAGGGCTCCATGTTATTGTAAAGGAACAATGTTAACAAGTAGATAGATACATAGTGTATTAAATAGTCATATAACTGAAGCCCATATGGCCTAGGCCTTGTCAGTTTACTGAGCGGATTTAGCTCAAATCTACATTGTGACCAAATATCCAGCAAAAATACTCCCCTATTATTGACTATTTAGTTTTGAATAGAAGTCCCTGTGTGGCCTGAGACATTTATTTATTTCTTTATTACACAGGACACCTGGAGGTGATCCCCTGATGGACCCTCAGACATCCAGAGCTGACACAAGACCCCCGGATGTACCACCCTCTCTTGTATCGTGTAAGGGGTTAATACCAGACCTGCCTTTGTAGTGGTCAAATTACCAGCACTTAGTACAGTAGTATGGCAGGAATATTACTAGTGAAATGATACAACTGGGCATTAGAGGTATGAATTATATACACCCCTTCTGTACGCAGTATATGATATATGTACCTGTAGTATCTCCAATGTTACTTTCTGCTCCATGTTTATTGTTTACTTTGATCCAGAAAATACAAATAAACTTCTCAGAGAAATATTTTCCTAAACCGCGCCGTGTTTGTCATTTATATTCAGCGCCAATTACACTTGCCAAAAATAGACATATTGTGTTATTTTTACAGTTTCCATCACTTTTGATCCTGTTTTCTCACCCGTGTATGTACATCACACCAGTAACACCCTTACCAGGCAGCTCCGTATTGGGGTGTGAAGTCGACCCTTCACGGGGGTGAGAGCAGCGCTGTCCCATTTATAGATAGATGAAGATGTTATTTGAGGCTATTTTCAATGTCTCCAAGGCCGCCATGTCTGATCAGATTTACAATGACCCAAGACCATAATAATAATGCTGTTATTATAGACAGGGGTATAGTGCGGCACATATATGATCCTGAAACTACCAAATGGAGTGAAGCCATCTGGATTAACATATTGTCCCATCACAATCCACAATCACTCTTCCCATCTATTCCGCTTCCATCATTTCTTCATCTAAATATAACTTTCCTTCCATCATTCTTCCCACTTACATATAACTACTTTTCCATGTTCCCATCTACTTATATGTGGATGAGAAGAATGGTGGAAAGGAAGTTATATACCGATGGAAAGATGGAAGAATGAAAGAAGGAAAGTTATATATATATAGACGGAGGAATGATGGAAGAGTAGTTACACGTAAATGAGAAGAATGATGGAAGGGGAGTTATATGTAGGTGGAAGGAAGACCAGTAGTTATATGAAGATTTATTTTGAAGAAATGATTATGTAAAATGCAATAATCAGGCTATGAATTTAGACCAGGGATTAAGACAGATTATTTCTTAAGACTACAAATTTGCTTGACAATAGGACTGAATGGAGAGCAACCCTCCCATACAATAACTTTCCACTTAAATCAGGTAAGATGAAAAACCCCATCATATGAGCAGAAATACTAAATTAGAAGGTTTTTCTTTAAATATGAATTAGTATGTGTGTATCACATGAGCAGCTACATATGTGTATTATATGTTATGGCAAAGATACTGGAGTGGGTTGCCAGTTCCTTCTGCAGTGGATCATGATTTGTCTGATGTCTCTGCTATGACCTGCCCATCTTGGGTGACCCTACATGGTATAGCTCACAGCTTCATTGAAGACTCAAGTCTCTTGACCACAACAAGTTAGTGATCCAGAAGGGGAACTATTACTAGACTCTCTCTTTGTACTCAACTATAGTCTATGCAAATAGGGATGGTGATAACGATCAACCTTGATGTGCTCAATTGTTTGGTGCCAGTGACCCCTGATGTACTCACCCTCACAAGAATATACCCACGTGGGCTACAATATGTAGAGGAGAATGATCGAAGAGTAGTTATATGTAGGTGGGAAGTACAATAAAAAGGGTAGCTACTGTATATATATGATGAGAAGGAAGAATGATGGGAGAGTAGTTATATGTAGACTTGCGACTTGCCCGTCAAAAATGACGGCAATACAATTTGAAGCCTGGCAATGCTGTTTGCCACACAGTGCGAGGTTACCCTCCTCTAACTTGCAGGCCTTGAGATTTGTGCCTCGGCCAATCCGCAACTTTCCGGCCTCGCAATGAGCAACTTCGCCGCTTAGCGCGAGCACCGTGATGAGCTCCTTTTGGTGCTCTTTGCGAGTCTCTCCCCACTCTCTCCCTCCCGTGTCTCTTTGCCCCCTCTCCCTCCCCTGGGTTTTTTCCCCTTATTGCTCTCCCCTGCGTCACTCCCCCCCCGCCCACTGTGTCCTTTTCCACATCACTCCCTCCCCTGTGTCTCTTTCCACCCTCTGCCCTCTCTCTCTCCCTCCCTCCTCTTTGCTCATGTTTGAATTTACGGGTGTGAAACCATTTGGGGGCTTGGAAAATTGTTAATTTTCCCCAATCTCGAAAAGTGTTTCCGATTTACGGGCTTGAAAAAAAAAAACATCAATTAAATATCAAATTAGCTTTCAACCTCAATTACAGGCTCCCTGCTTCTTCCCCTGTGCTGTGTGTGAAGTTAATTTGTTTTTATTAATTGGCGTCTTTTGGCGGCCTTCCTACAGCTTCCGAGTTACAGGCTTGAAAAGAATGATGGCCGTTAAATACGTATTTTTTTTTTGAAGCCTGTAAGCCATTTGGAGCCACTCCCCCTCAAGTCACGTACGGGCCTCACGATGAGCACCTTTGACGCTCATCGCGAGCCCCTCAATGAGCGTCATCTGCGATCATTGCAGCCCCTGTCAAACCCGTAACTTTCATACCTCGCGATGAATGCCTTCGGCGCTCATTGTGCATGTGCAAGCCCGTAACTTTTAACATGTCATAATTGCGAGTTTGTTGGCAACGCTAACTATATATGTGATTGGAAGGAAGAATGATGGGAGAGTAATTATATGTAGATGGGGAGATAGAAGAATAGCTATATGTAGATTGAAAGAAAGATGGAAGAGTAGTTATATGTAGATGAGAATAATAATAAAAAGGGTAGTTATATATAGATGGGAAATTAGAATGATAGCAGAGTAGTAATATGTAGAGGAGAAGGAAGAATGATGGGAGAGTAGTTGTATGTAGATGGGAAGGATGAGGGGAGAGTAGTTATTAGTACATAGGGAGGAAAAATTATGGGAGAGTAGTTATATGTAGAGGATAAGCATGATGGGAGAGTAGTTATATGTAGAGGATAAGAATGATGGGAGAGTAGTTATATGTAGATGGAGAGATGGGGGGAATGATGGGAGAGTAGATGGGAAGGAAGTATGGTGAGAAAGTAATATGTAAATGGAAAGAATGATGGGAGAGTAGTCATATGTAGATGGGAAGAACAATAAAAAGGGTAGTTTATATATAGATGGGAAGGAAGAATGATGGGAGAGTAGTTATTAGTACATGGGGAGGAAGAATGATGGGAGAGAAATTATATGTAGATGGAGGAATGATGGGAGAGTAGGTGGGAAGGTAGTTTGATGGGAGAGTAGTTATTTGTAGATGGGAAGATGCAAGAATGATGCGAGAGTAGTTATATGTAGATGGGAAGAACAATAAAAAGGTTAGTTATATGTAGATGGGAAGGAAGAATGATGGAAAAGTAATTATATGTAGATGGAAAGAATGGTGGGAGAGTAGTTATATGTAGATGGAGAGATGGGGGGAATGATGGGAGAGTAGATGGGAAGGAAGTATGGTGAGAAAGTAATATGTAAATGGAAAGAATGATGGGAGAGTAGTCATATGTAGATGGGAAGAACAATAAAAAGGGTAGTTTATATATAGATGGGAAGGAAGAATGATGGGAGAGTAGTTATTAGTACATGGGGAGGAAGAATGATGGGAGAGAAATTATATGTAGATGGAGGAATGATGGGAGAGTAGGTGGGAAGGTAGTTTGATGGGAGAGTAGTTATTTGTAGATGGGAAGATGCAAGAATGATGCGAGAGTAGTTATATGTAGATGGGAAGAACAATAAAAAGGTTAGTTATATGTAGATGGGAAGGAAGAATGATGGAAAAGTAATTATATGTAGATGGAAAGAATGGTGGGAGAGTAGTTATATGTAGATGGGAAAAACAATAAAAAGAGTAGTTTATATATAGATTGGAAGATGAAAGAATGATGGGAGAATCACATTTATAGTTGTGAACATTCCGGGTTGTTGCTAACTCTTGCGGGCTCGCACAGGAGCTCATTGCGCTGGTGGAGATGAGCGCCATTTGCGCTCATCCCTACGACCGGCGGGACTACAGATCAACAGAATTCTCAATTATCCAATTCACAGTGCGAGCCCCTTAGCAGTTTGAAAAAAATGTGTTAAAAAATTACGGCCCGTAACATTTTGCAAAAATCCAAACCACGAAAATCCAGATAACGGACGTACCGCGCAAATGGAAAAAATGAAAAACACATTTAGGCTGAATTTGCAGAGTTTTGGCACTTGAAAATCGCCTAAGCGAGAAAAAAATGGAGGTTGAAAAAACCCGAAACAAAGCTACACAACCCCTAACCGCGCAAAATACCGCCAGGCACATACGACTTTTACCCAGGAACGTACGAGGTACAAAACACATTATTACGAAGGATGGAAAATGCTTGCGAGCCGCGTAACACATACTCAATCGCCGCCATTTTACACACTAACTTACAACTAATAACATTACCATTCTAAAATGGCGCTTTACCCGACTAAACAAACGGTTTGGCCTTGCGCACGCAGCATATTTATACTGCACACATTACTGACACTTACAGGTTAACAACAGTCCAACTGTACACTGTAAGCTGCAGGAAAATCAAAACAGATTGTTAGCTCTTCAGGATATTGATTGCTGGATATATTAATTAGAAATAGGTAAAGTATATTCATTTATTAATTAATTAATATTTATAAAAATCTGCTACATAGCATATTTTACACTGCCGTTACTTTATGAATACATTAATGCTTCACACTTCCTAATACATTTATTCATTACTAATTAATTATTAACGTACATTAATTTAATAATTATTAATTAGGAATGGAAAATAAAAATAAATAAATTCCACTGCACTAAAAATATTTTACATTTTACACTGCACTTATACATCTTGATTACTGCTCATTTGCTGCCAGCGATAGCACTCTCAAAGCAGTTACATATTTAAATCACTTTATAATTCTCTGAGACCTGAATTTTTTTTCAAAAGTACACTGCACTAAAAAAAATTGTATATTTAACACTGTACTTAAAAATCTGTATTTGCGATGAGCGCCGAAGATGATAGTTGCAAACCACAAAACTTGAAGTACATGAGGGGAGAGGCTCGAATAAGCGCCAAAGGCTCTCAGAGGAGCATAAGTACTCAAGGGGAGAGTCTTACAATGAGTGCCGAAGGTGCTCAGAGGAGCAAAAGTACACAAGGGGAGAGACTCTAAATGAGCGCTGAAGGTACTCAGAAGAGCAAAAGCCTTACATTTTGTGGCAAACAACCTTGCCATGGCTTCAAATTTTATTGCCGTCATTTTTTGACGGGCAAATCGCTAGTAGTTATACGTAGATGGGAAGGAAGCATGATGGGACAGTAGTTATATGCAGAGGGGAAGAAAGATGGGAGAGTAGTTATATGTAGATGGGAAGAACAATAAAAATGGGTACTTATAGATGGGAAGGAGAAATGACGGGAGAGTAGTTATATGTAGAGGAGAATAATGCATGAAAGCATGATGGGAGAGTAGTTATTAGTACATGGGAAGGAAGAATTATGGGAGAGTAGTGGGAAGGAAGAATGATGGGAGAGAAATTATATGTAGATGGGAAGATGAAAGAAGGATGTGAGAGTAGTTATATGTAGATGGAAAGAATGATGGGAGAGTAAATATGTAGAAATCGTAGTTATATATAGATGGGAAATTAGAATGATGGGAGAGTAGTTATATGTAGAGGAGAAGAATGATGGGAGAGTAGTTATATGTAGATGGAGGGATGACGGGAGAGTTGATGTGAAGGCAGTATGATGAGAGAGTTGTTATATGTAGAGGGGAAGGAAGTGTGATGGGAGAGTAGTTATATTTAGATGGGAAGGATGAATGATGGGAGAGTAGTTTATGTATAGGAGAAGAATGATGGAAGAGTATTTATATGTAGATGGAGGGTTGATGGGAAGGCAGTATGATGAGAGAGTTGTTATATGTAGAGGGGAAGGAAGTGTGATGGGAGAGTAATAATATTTAGAGGGGAAGATGGAAGAATGATGGAAGAATAGTCATGTAGATGGGAAGAACAATAAAAAGGGTAGTTATATATAGATGGGAAATTAGAATGATGGGAGAGTAGTTATATGTAGATGGAGGGATTAAGGGAGAGTTGATGTGAAGGCAGTATGATGAGAGAGTTGTTTATGTAGAGGGGAAGGAAGTGTGATGGGAGAGTAGTTATATGTAGATGGGAAGGAAGTATGATGTGAGAGTAGTTATATGTAGAGGAGAAGAATGACGGAAAAGTACTTATATATGGGGAAAATGGAAGAATGATGGGAGAGTAATTTATGTTGCTGGAAAGAAAGAATGATCAGAGAGTAGTTATATATAGATAGGAAGAACAATAAAAAGGGTAGTTATATATAGATGGGAAGGAAGCATGATGGGAGGGAAGTTATATGTAGATGGGAAGATGAAAGAATGATGGAAGAATATGTAGATGGAGGGATGATGGGATAGTAGATGGCAAGGAAGTATGATGAGAAGTAGGTATATGTAGATGGGAAGATGGAAGAATGATGGAAGAGTAGTTATATGTAGATTGAATTGAAGGAATGATGGAGGTAGAATGATGGGAGAGTAGTTTATGTAGATGGAGGGATGACGGGAGAGTTGATGGGAAGGCAGTATGATGAGAGAGTTGTTATATGTAGAGGGGAAGGAAGAATGATGGAAGAGTAGTTATATGTAGATGTGAATTATGCATGGAAGCATGATGGGAGAGTAGTGGGAAGGAAGAATGATGGGAGAGTAAATATATGTAGATGGAGGGATGACGGGAGAGTTGATGGGAAGGCAGTATGATGAGAGAGTTGTTATATGTAGAGGAAAAGGAAGTGTGATGGGAGAGTAGTTTATGTAGATTGGAAGATGGGAGAGTAGTCATGTAGATGGGAAGAACAATAAAAAGGGTAGTTATATATACTGTAGATGGGAAGGAAGAATGGTGGGAGAGTAGTTACATGTAGAGGAGAATAATAATGGAAGAGTAGTTATATGTAGAGAACAAGAATGATGGAAGAATAGTTATAGGAAGGATGAATGATGGGAGAGTGGCTATATATAGATGGGAAGGAAAAATTATTGGAGAGTAAATATATGTAGATGGAAACACCAATAAAAAGCGTAGTTATATATAGATTGGAAGGAACAATGGTGGGAGAGTAGTTTATATAGATGAGAAGAAGTGATGGATTAAAAGGATAGTTTATATATAAAGGGGAAGAATGATGGAAGAGTAGTTATATGTAGATGGAAAGAATGAGGAAGGTATAATGATGGGAGGGTAGTTACATGTAGAGGAGAAGAATAATGGAAGAGTAGTAACATGTAGATGGGAAGCATGAATGATGGGAGAGTAGTTATATGTAGATGGAAAGAATGAGGAAGGTATAATGATGGGAGGGTAGTTACATGTAGAGGAGAAGAATAATGGAAGAGTAGTAACATGTAGATGGGAAGCATGAATGATGGGAGAGTAGTTTATGTAGATGGGAAGAACAGTAAAAAGGGTAGTTTATATGGGAAATTAGGATGATGGGTGAGTAGCTCTATGTAGAGGAGAAGTATGATGAAAGAATATGTAGATGGAGGGATGATGGGATAGTAGATGGCAAGGAAGTATGATGAGAGAGTAGTTTATGTAGATGGAAAGAATAATGGGAAAATAGTTTATGTAAATGGGAAGATGAAAGAATGATGCGAGAGTAGTCTATGTAGATGGGAAGAACAATAAATAGGTAGGTATGTATTGATGGGAGAGTAGATATTTTTAGATGGGAAGAATGAAAGAGTAGCTTATATAGATGGAAAAAATGTGGGTTGTTACATGGAGTTTGGAAGAATAGTTATATGATGATGGGAAGAAGGATTGAACAGTAGTTTAGATGGGCAGAATGATGGGAGAGTAGTTTATGTAGATGGGAAGAACAATAAATAGGGTAGTTTATGTAGATGGGATGGAAGAATGATGGGAGAGTAGTTTATGTAGATGGGAAGATTGAAGGGTAGTTTATGTAGATGGGAAGATGAAAGAATGATGGAGGACTAGTTATATGTAGATGGGAAGGAAGAATGATGGGATAGTATTTATATGTAGATGGAGGGATGATGGGAGAGTTGATGGGAAGGCAGTATGATGAGAGAGTTGTTATATGTAGAGGGGAAGGAAGTGTGATGGGAGAGTAGTTATATGTAGAGGGGAAGGAAGAATGATGGAAGAATAGTCATGTAGATGGGAAGAACAATAAAAAGGGCAGTTATTTATGGGAAAGAAGAATGATGGAAGGGTAGTTATCATTCTTCCATCTGCATATAACTACTGTCCCATCATTCTTCCATCTATATATGAGAGAATAGTTATATGTAGATGGGAAGGAAGAACTTTGGGAGAGTAGTTACAGTATATGCAGATGGGAAGAATGAAGGGAGAATAATTATATGTAGATCGGAAGGTAGATTATGTACAAGAGGAGTAGGAAGAATGATGGAGGGTACTTATATGATCACCATCACATACGACCCACTGATACCAGTACGGTCACTGAGAACCATCTCTTTATTATAAGAACATTTTTAACCTCCTGGATCATGTGACTGATCTTATGTAGCTGTCTCAGGACTTTCTTCAGTTTCCCACCAGGGTCTTCCAGGCCCTCGAGGAGGTGGGGTGGGGGTGTGTGTGACATTTGTTGACATCTCCTTTGTTATTATATAGTCAGCTCCATCTTGTCTGACTTGATTATTTACCTACCGGGATATACGGTCCTGGAACATATAATACGACTTTCCCTCGCCTAGCATACAACAAGTATGATTGGAAGTATCATCTATACATTCAGACTTCACCAAAATATCATGGAGAATATATTTAGAAAATGTTTAGATAACTTACTGGAAGGGTCTGGCTGTCTTGTCTGAATCAGGTTTATAATACTTTTAAAATGTCAGTGAATATGAGCTGAATAAAAGTGTAAACGGCTGTAATTAGTGTCAGGTGTGTAATAACATTTTGTACACCCCCTGCAATTCTCCCAAGATCCTTCCCATTGTCCTAGAGACGTCTCCGAAAGTGTTTTGTTTGTATCATAAACAAGAGCAGAATAAGGTTGTGTATTAGAGGGTCTGTTAGGGTTCCCTGGTGGTCCAGTGGTTAGGATTTGCTTTGTTCACCGCTGTGACCTGGGTTCAATTCTAGTCAGTGCACCAAGAGGTCCCACCAACGCTGAAGCCATGCGGGGTTGTGCTTGGTCAGTACTTGGATGGGAGAACACCAAGGAATACCAAGAGCTGTATGCAGTGGTCCACTGGAGAAGGATTTGGCAACCCACTCCAGTATCTCTGCCATGAATACCAAGTGGATTACCATGGTGTGCTGTGGTCCATGAGGTCACATAAGTTGGACATGACTGAGCGACACAAACACACACAGTGAATGAATTTTCTCTAAGACTGTCTCTTGGTGTCACAATCTTGTGCTATTTATCCTCTGGGTATGTTGTCTTTCTATAAAAAGGTGAGACAAATGGATTAATCCTCTCAGGTTGTCTCTCACACACTGTCAGCTGAGGAGCATCCGCTGGTGACTTCTCTCTTAATTTACTTAAGAAGGCGAGAAAAAGAAGAAACCTTAGAAAACCCCTCCAAGTACAGTGTCTTCAAAATGAACTACAAACAAACCTGTCCAGCAGAGCACTCACCTGGGCACCTTCACACACCTGGGCACCTTCACACACCTCGCGCCCCCACCTGGGCACCTTCACTCACCTTGGCACCTCGCGCCCCCACCTGGCCACCTTCACACATCTGGGCACCTCGCACCCTACACCTGGGCACCTTCACGCACCTTGCGCCCTCACCTGGGCACCTCCCTTCACCAATCTATGGATTTCTCAGCATGGAAGACTAATGAGAGGTGCATAGTAATTAGGACTGATTATATGTCACTTGTAGTGTCTGAAAGTTTCTGTGCGTTTGCATTGCAAGCAAAAAGGGTTAAAAAGACCTTACCATTACCCCCAACCCATATTATGTACAGAGTCACGTAACTAACATAAATGAACACTTCATCACATGTAGATGCCAGATTCCTTTTTATTAAACATTTGTACATATTCCCCATGGGAAGACCCTCAGACCCATTTCTCTCAACCAGAGCCCCTTTCATGACATTTAACCCTTTTATTGCTTCTAGTATCTGAAAAGCACAGCCAGTGAAGGGTTAATACTGAACATAAAAGTCTTGTTTAATGATCCCCCCACCGGGACCCCCGTCTGCTTTACATGTTGAGCGGGGTGCAGCGAGCTGTGGAGAGCCGATAATAATAAGAGAAGACTGGGGCTGTCTCCAGAAGTCTTCCCTGTCCTGAGGGATCCCCCAGACGTCTCCAGACCCACTCATGCAAAGCGGATGCAATCTTAAATATTTATACAATGCAGAGTCTGAGAGCGCGCCCCCCCCCCCTCAGCCCTCCTCTCTTCCTTACTCTCCAACCTTCTTTAGACACCTCTCCAGATGCTTGATCCTTCTGACACTCTCATGCCATCCCTCCTCATCCAAGCCCCTTATTCCATTCCCTCCTCTTGTCCTCACACACTGATCTCCTCTCTCACCTTAGTGGTGAGCAGTTCTACAAGGACCACCAACAGTCTAGGATTTCAGGATCTCTGCTTTCTGCCTCTTTCCTTCATCCTCTGTCTTTCCTTGTCCATGCCCCCAACTTTCTCTCCTTCATCCTCCGTCTTTCCTTGTCCATGCCCCCAACTTTCTCTCCTTCATCCTCTGTCTTTCCTTGTCCATGCCCCCAACCTTCTCTCCTTCATCCTCTGTCTTTCCTTGTCCATGCCCCCAACCTTCTCTCCTTCATCCTCTGTCTTTCCTTGTCCATGCCCCCAACTTTCTCTCCTTCATCCTCTGTCTTTCCTTGTCCATGCCCCCAACCTTCTCTCCTTCATCCTCTGTCTTTCCTTGTCCATGCCCCCAACCTTCTCTCCTTCATCCTCTGTCTTTCCTTGTCCATGCCCCCAACTTTCTCTCCTTCATCCTCCGTCTTTCCTTGTCCATGCCCCCAACTTTCTCTCCTTCATCCTCCGTCTTTCCTTGTCCATGCCCCCAACTTTCTCTCCTCTTTTCTTCTTGCTTTGTCCCATTCTTCTCTTCTGTGACCCCCCCAAATCAGTACCTACCCTCCTCTGGTCTATTCAGCACCTGTGATGGACACTAGTGTGCCCTGGGGGACGGTGCCCACGCCAGGCGCAGTCTCACTTACAGGAGACATTTCTATTCTGCACCCTCTCACCCTAACCATTACCCTCACTCTCTCTTCTTGTGCCCTGGTCTCCCCTCTATCACCCCATGTGTTCAGGCTCTTCCAGGTTATATCATCCCAGCCAGCCATGGTGGGAGGAAGAGTCCGACCGTCCCCAGCAGACAGACTATAATGAACATCCAGAGGAAGATCCGGTCGATGACCATGGCCACGTACTTCCAGTCCTGCTTCACCTGTCGAGAGAGAGAGGAGGACATCATGGCCTGTGACCTGTAATGTACCCAGGGACACATGCGTAGTATACAAGACACACATAGGCTGCAAAGTTCACATTTTTAGCTGTCTACCCACTAGAGACTCTCTGTATTGGCAGTAATTAGTCATTAATTGCCAATTACCCCATGAGTTACCCTGAAAATAATGCTGGGCACACGCAGGCCCCACATGAGTTACACTGAAGACAATGCAATCAGATATCCAAGGTGTAATTAGCAATTATTGGTAATCATCAGTCATTAGGAATATATACAGAAAGGTTTTAGTGGGTGGATCAGAACGGCTGAGTGACAACTAACAACTTCCATAATTCATTGTTAATAAGATAGAGATAGTGAGGAGCAGCCCGCTCTGGGAGCGATGGACGCTGAGCAATAAAACAGAAAGAGGACATGTTATGATTGCAGTCTGAGACTCAAGACTACTTATAGCAGGTACAAGATGTACTGGAGACAAAGTGATTAGAGATCAGACACCCACGGGGAACTAAGGGTCAAAATAAGGCCGGGGACACAGGCACCTGAACATATAGAACCTGGGATATGCATCTCTCACCTCTTCCTAACACACAAATACCAGAATAGGTACTTCTCACCTCTTCCTAATACACTTACACCAGGATTCATAGCACTCACCCCACACAACATGTATATACTCACAGAGAAGTCAGCATCCTCTGCCCTCAGGTGATCTGCGATGTAATGGACCCCCTCGATGGCTAGTTTGAGGGATGGTGACATCAACAGGACGTGCTGCTCTTTGGCACTGACAGTTTTGGCCACTTGGCTAGTGGCACTTGGCTTGCCTTGGTTTTTCGGTTTGCACTTGCAGGGAGAGGTCTGGCTGCCTTGTTGCCCCTCGTGCATATTACCTTTTTGTGATAGTGGGGAGCTGCTTGACTGGTCATTGGTCTGAGATGAGTCCTCATGTAGGTAGCAGTACTGGATACTCCTGGAGCGGCAGCGAATTGTGCCCTCATTGGTTTCCTTGGGTGTGTACATCTGCTGTACGCTTACAGAACGTACCTTGGGCATCAGGTTGGACTGGGTATCTGCCAGAAGATGGGACTGAGCTTGTGATGGTGTACAACTGGTCAATGTGGACTCCTCACACAGCATAGAGTACTGTCCTGATGGACTCTTGCAGACCACTTTAGAGTTTGCGGTTTGCTCCAGCTGGTGACAACATGAAGACGTAGGTGATGCTCTCTGGCTGGTAGGACTGGCAGAAGAAGAGCTAGGAAAGGCTGGTTCAATCTCTGTCTCTGACCACAGCCTTGGTGGGGGACTGAGTCTCGCAGCATGCATGGACTCTATTAGCTTCCTACAGTTGTCCTTAAGGGGTCTCTTCATGAAAAGTACACGGGGCACCACATCCAGGAATATCCGTCTCACCCAGGCGGGCATGGTGTGGGTACGTGGAGAACGGTGGTGGACATTCAGCACAAAGACAGTGATTATGATGGATAGGGTTACAAAAATCATGGTGAAGAGAAGGTACTCACCAATCAATGGGATGACCAGAGAGGTTGAGGGGATGATCTCTGTGATGAGGAGAAGGAAGACTGTGAGGGAGAGCAGAACAGAGATACAGAGAGTGATCTTCTCTCCACATTCAGAGGGCAAGTAGAAGACTAGGACAGTCAGGCAGGAGATGAGGAGACATGGAATGATGAGGTTAATGGTGTAGAACAATGGCAGCCTCCTGATGATGAAGGAATAGGTGATGTCCGAGTAGATCTCTGTGCAGCACTCATACTTCTTAATGTTGTAGTTGCCCACGGCATTGACAATGACCCACTCTCCACTCTCCCAGTAGTCTAGCTGGTCCACATGGCTGTGCATGCTTATCAGATCAATCTTTGCCCGGTCATAGGTCCATGAACCAAACTTCATGGTGCAGTTCTGTTGGTCAAAGGGGAAGAATGTGACGTCTATGCTGCATGAACTCTTATAGATGGCAGGAGGCATCCATTTTATCTGTCCATCATGGAATAGGTGGGCTTTGGTCAAGTGAGTAACCGCAAAGTCCCCATCAGCACTGGAAAGAGAAGAGAAGGACACATTCATCAAACATGATCTTATTACCACATAACGATGCCATGCATTGAGCATTTTGGAGTAATATAACATTATGGAGAAAAAATTTCCTAGACAAATATGTGAAGATCTTCCCTTGAATCCCTAACCCTAAAATGCACTAATGGACTACTGTAATTAAAATTAGGCAACATTGGTCCCATAATGGGCCATGCCCCCCTTTATCATTAGTCCAATACAGCAAGCCCTGCTTGGGAGAGTCAGTTCTGAGAAGTGCTGTGTAGACACTTAAAGACTGGGATCATCTTTTATGTACATAATAACACAGCTATTCTACATAGATACAGTGCTGGGATCTAATTACATTCATTCCTAACCTAATCCCCGTTTATTATTCCAACACACCGGCTCTGATCCCGGCCTCGCACGGCTAGACTCACAAATCCCTGCCTGTTGGTTTATTAAATCCTTGGGTTACCGGCCCATCCGGCTCGCCCAGTAATTTCTATGGAATACTCGGAATTCACTCCACTAATTCTGAGGCTCAGCGTTCTAACGCACATAATTAGATCATTAGTGAGCAGTTTTATAATTAGTCCCTCAGCCAACGCCACGATCCGCAAGTTATAAAGGAAATCTATGAGATATTGAGCCCCAGACACTTCCCCCAGATCATCTTCTAGCCCCATCACAAGTAATTATTATTAGTGAAATCTGAATGTGAAACTCATCAAAAAAATCTAATGAGTGATAACCCAGAAGAGCATGCCCAGAGGTACAAATCAAGATAATGATAAGAAATGAATGCTTAAATTTTCTGTGACTATTATTATTTCGCAATCTGGGCATGCTCTTTAACCCCCCACCCAATCTGACACAACCAAAGATAATTATTCATATGAGCTAAAAAAAAGTTTTAATTTTATTTCTGCAATAACTTAGACCATCCCTGTAGAGTGTAAGCTCTTGTTGTCAGGTGCCCCAGCATTTATTCTGCATCATTACCTAAGCATTTCTATACCAGCTCTGCCAAGGAATAAAATATTAATATCTCCCTGTTATTTATAGCATGGGGTGCAGTTTGTTTTTACCTGTTCTCTCTGCAAATCTGTACTGATCATTAGAAAAACAGTCTCCCAGTCTGTGTCAGATAGTTTGGCATCAGACGCCCTCCCTCCAGTAGGCACCTCATCAGCATGAAAGGGGCTCCTGGGCGGCTGTCAGGATCTGCAGGCAGCTGCACAGTCTCTCTTGTTTCTCACTAATGATCCAGACTTGCACATCCTGACCATACACACACGGCAATGGGGGTCTCTGCACCTCTATGTGAGAGAGACCCCTGGGGATGAGTGTCAGGGGTGCGCTGCCTATAAATAACAGAGCTCTGTAGCACTTCTGGTGATGTGACAGATAAGATAATGTATCCGAGATAGAGACAAATATCTTATTATGAGTCATTTAGGCAAAAACTGGGTAATTTATACAGAATGTCATAATAAAGCTGCAGTAGGAGAATGTGGTATAGATCAGTACTGAGTATAACCACTATATCCATATAACCTCCTGCTCTGGTCAGTCCAAATATGACAACTTTCCAAAGCTTCAGACACCACCAGAGTATCCAATGTCAGAAAGAAGCCTATTAATTAAAGGGACATACTGGATGTTCACAATATAGGATCATTTAAAGCTACAGGCGATACGTATTTTAGCTGTTTAAACAGTTGCATTTTTCTACAACAAACATACATTGATATTTCTAGTTTTTTCCCATCAATCAGCCTCTTTCATCCACAAACTGGTAATTATGTGCAATTTTCTGCCATTATCAAGAGATACAAATTACCCCTGGGGACTGTTGTGGAGCTAGTTAATGGAGGGCCCTGGTGCAAAAAAATTGTTGGGCCCCTCCCTTTTTAAAACCCCTTCAAATAACAGCTGCCCTCCTTATGGCCCCTTTCTATAGCTGTTCCTCCTCAAACACCCTATTCATAGCTGTTCCCCCTGAAGATCCTTTATCATAACTACTCCACAAGACCCCTTTCCATAGGTAATACCCCAAAGCTCATTTCCATAGCTGCTCCTTACATAGCTTCCTTCCCTTAACTCCTGCCTACACTACAGAAAAAAATGAAATGCAAAAAAAAAAAAAATAATAGGAAGAATGCACTGGGCCCCCACCAAAGGACGGCCCTGGTGCATTGCACCACCTGCACCACTGGTAGCTCCTCCCCTGCCTAGGGATCTGAATCAATTGTCTTTAGTGTAAGCCATATGCAAAATAAAACTCCTGGCACGCTCAGACCCCAGGGAGTAATAATGCTGATTATATAAGTTAACCCCTGGGGCCTGAGCGTGCCATCTAGTTTCTGTCTCACATTTCTGTGAATTGGAAAAAAATAGGTCTAGAGCCTTTGGTGGGGTGGGGGAATAGGGGTAATTATTGCCAGTGATCAGCCTTTTGGCAATATTTATCAAATTGTCCTTTATGGGTGAATCAGAAATGTACGTTTTCTGTAGAAAAATGTAATGTTTTATGTATGTATATATATATATGTGTATGTATAGGACATCGCGATAACTACCTCGCTTCTAACCGAATATATTCGGAAACAAATACAGATCTGTACAGATATTTCCCTGGAGCCTCCCGGGGACTGCGCCAATAAACTAATCACAAAGCCCAGGGATGAGAGACGCGAGATCAGACGCTTTATCCGGCGATGATGGCCGTCACCAAACTCCACAGATCTTTAAAGGTCTATTTGATAAGAGCAGAAGTGTTTGATGATAAGAGCTAATTCCCTGTTCTTACACTTATCAGGACAGGCTGCCTCCCCGCCGTCCCCCGTGTCTCCTGAAACCCACACAACCTTTGCATGCGAAGCGCAATTATTACCACTTCAGCTTCCTGCAATTTTAATTATGGCAGGGCCGCGGCGGTGGGGGCTGCAGAGCACAGGCTGATGTAAAATGCCCGCATATAAGATTGCTGAGAATACTTCTCCCTATACACAATACTCTATCTGAGTACGGACTATGGATCCTTAGAGACATGACCCCATAATACCCCTCCCTATACACCCATAATACAATGGTCTAGGTCTAACTAGTGATATATAGAGCTCTGACCACCTAACAATTCTAGGTGTAGAACAGACTATGAATGATTGTTTGACCTCTTAGCTAATCAGATTTTTCTTAAACCCATTTAGACCTGTTTGTCGGCCAAGAAGCATTCAGTGTAATTATCATGGTGGAGACAATTAACTAGAAGCAGATACTTCAATCTTTGGTTATGAATAGAATATTGCTAATATAAATCATTAATAGAAATGTGATTGATGATCCTTAAAACAAACAGCTCTGCTTGTTAGGTTATTACAGTACCCAACCCATCTCCGATCCCTTAAGATTGGTTATGTACTCACTTGTTGTAAAGGACAATATCCGGTCTCCAGATCAGCTCAGAGGGGATTCGGATCGATGTCACATTCTCGTACTCCAGGGGGTCCCAGCGTAGCTTGTAGTCATGCCATTCCTGACATGGAGAGAGAGGGACAGGAGGGAAAAGGAGAGAGTCAGAGGGTGAAGACATGGCAAAGCACGTATAGAGAATCTACTATACATACCAGTAGAAATAGTGTCTGTGGTATATGTATGTTATGGCTAGAACCACACCGGGGTGGCTAGAACCACACCGGGGGTGTCTGTGGTATCAGTATAACTGGTGGTAGCTCCACACCGGGGGTGTCTGGGGTATCTGTATATCTGAGGGTAGCTCCACACCGGGGGGGGTCTTGGGTATCTGTATATCTAGGGGTAGCTCCACTCCGGGGTTGTCTGGGGTATCTGTATATCTGGTGGTAGAACCACACCGGGGTTGTCTGTGGTATCTGTATATCTGAGGGTAGCTCCACTCTGGGGGTGTCTGGGGTATCTGAGGGTAGCTCCACACCGGGGGTGTCTGGTGTATCTGAGGGTAGCTCCACACCAGGGGTGTCTGGGGTATCTGTATGTCTGAGGGTAGCTCCACTCCGGGGGTGTCTGCAGTATCTGTATATCTGGGGGTAGCTCCACACCGGGGGTGTCTGGTGTATCTGAGGGTAGCTCCACACCGGGGGTGTCTGGGGTATCTGTATATCTGAGGGTAGCCTCACACCGGGGGTGTCTGGTGTATCTGAGGGTAGCTCCACACCGGGGGTGTCTGGGGTATCTGTATATCTGGTGGTAGCTCCACACCGGGGATGTCTGGTGTATCTGTATATCTGAGGGTAGCCTCACACAGGGGGTGTCTGGGGTATCTGTATATCTGGGGATAGCTCCACTCCGGGGGTGTCTGGGGTATCTGTATATTTGGGGATAATTCCACTCCGGGGGTATCTGGGGTATCTGTATATCTGAGGGTAGCCTCACACCGGGGGTGTCTGGTGTATCTGAGGGTAGCTACACATCGGGGGTGTCTGGTGGTAGCTCCACACCGGGGGTGTCTGGAGTATCCGTATATGATGGTATTGTGACTCTTGCTCACCTGTTTCACCCAAACATTAGTCGTCATCATCTGATTCTTCTCATCCTACAAGAGATGCAGAAATATACAGCAGTTAAATGACCAGTAAGAGACCCCTTCACCACAGCACAGCTTTCTCTCTGTTCTTTTTATGAATGTTTGCCCAGACATCGGCATTATCTTCCTGTCATGTTACTATTATCTCAGGAATAAATTCAGGTTCTAGTCCAAACTAAAACCCAATATTGAGCTGCACAGCATCTTTCAGCCAAGTACAGGAGGTCTACAAGAGCAACATGCAGCTTAGTAAACATGGCCCTAGTCTGGGATCTTAATCGTACAGTGGTCCTCTAAAGGACAATCAGGCATGGGAAGACATAAGGGTCTGTTGGACCCTGGAGGCATCCACAATCAACTGAAAGAGGATGGGAAGGTGGGATTTGAAAGAGCCAGTGCTTTTAACTGGTCTAATGGAATCTCACTACTTTATAAGCACACACCCTCCTGAGAAAGTAACAGTTTAAAAGCTGCAGTAGAAAATTATTTCATTAAAAAAAATATATAAAAACTGACTTTATTTTTATGATTTCTAAAAACCTTTTACCATTATCTAGATTTGTTATTCAGACACCATATAGGAAAGAAATAAACCGCTCCCTTTACATATCCTCTCCCAGCGGCGCCTCCATGTCCCAGTCTGGGATGTCTCTTTTTCCAGTACTCTAAGTGAGGATGAAATAACGCTGAGCACTCTCTGTCCCGGTGCCAAGACAGCTCAGGAATCATTCATCATCCGGATATGAAATTTAATGGAAACCATGTATGGTGCCAGCTGCAGAGGGGATGCCATTAGTGCCCCACCCCAAGCACTATCACTTATTAGATGGCAGCACATACAAGATGGCGGAGACGTACACGCAGGGTGATGATACACATCACAACATCTCAATACACATTACTGAATATTATATTTGCATATAGAACAGTCCCATCTTGTCTGACTTGAGTACATCCTGATAAAATTGTCCTTGGGCTCCCAGCTTTCTATTGAACAGCGGCCCCCTCTGCACGCCCTCCAGAAATATAGACAAGAGAAGAGAGAGACAGACAAGAGAAGAGAGAGAAAGAAAGAAAGAAAGAATAAAAGAAAGAGAGAGAGAGACAAGAGAAGAGAGAGAGAGAGAGAGAGACAGACAGACAAGAGGGAGACCAGAGAGAGACCAGAGAGAGAGACAGGCAGAAAACTAATTAGATAGATAGATAGATAGATAGAGAAGAGAGGGGGAGACCAGCGAGGGGGAGACCAGCGAGGGAAAGACCAGAGAGAGGGGGAAACCAGAGAGAGGGGGAGACCAGAGAGAGGGGGAGACCAGAGAGAGGGGGAGACCAGAGAGAGGGAGAGACCAGAGAGAGGGAGAGACCAAAGAGAGGGAGAGACCAGAGAGGGAGAGAAAAAAAGAGAAAGAATAAAAGAGAAAGAAAAAAGAGAGAGACAAGAGAAGAGAGAGAGAGACAGACAGACAGACAGGCAGAAAACGAATTAGATAGATAGGTAGATAGAGAAAGACCAGAGAGGGGGAGACCAAAGAGGGGGAGAGGGAGAGAGCAGAGAGGGAGAAAGGGAGAGAGCAGAGAGGTAGAAAGGGAGAGAACAGAGTGGGAGAGACCAGAGAGAAAGAGAGAGAGAGACCAGAGAGAGAGAGAGCCCAGAAAGAGAGAGACCAGAGAGAGAGAGAGACCAGAGAGAGAGAGAGACCAGAGAGAGGGAGAGACCAGAGAGAGAGAGACCAGAGAGAGAGAGACCAGAGAGGGAGAGACCAGAGAGGGAGAGACCAGAGAGGGAGAGAGGGAGAGACCAGAGAGGGAGAGAGGGAGAGACCAGAGAGGGAGAGACCAGAGAGAGAGAGACCAGAGAGGCAGAGAGAGAGAGACCAGAGAGGGAGGGAGAGAGAGACCAGAGAGGGAGAGAGACCAGAGAGGGAGAGAGGGAGAGACCAGAGAGGGAGAGACCAGAGAGGGAGAGAAAAAAAGAGAAAGAATAAAAGAGAAAGAAAAAAGAGAGCGACAAGAGAAGAGAGAGAGAGACAGACAGGCAGACAAGAGGGAGACCAGAGAGAGACAGGCAGAAAACGAATTAGATAGATAGGTAGATAGAGCAAGACCAGAGAGGGGGAGACCAAAGAGGGGGAGAGGGAGAGAGCAGAGAGGGAGAAAGGGAGAGAGCAGAGAGGGAGAAAGGGAGAGACCAGAGAGGGAGAGACCAGAGAGAGAGGGAGAGACCAGAGAGAGAGAGAGAGATAGACCAGAGAGAGAGAGAGAGACCAGAGAGAGAGAGAGAGACCAGAGAGAGAGACCAGAGAGGTAGAGAGACCAGAGAGGTAGAGAGACCAGAGAGGTAGAGAGACCAGAGAGGTAGAGAGACCAGAGAGGTAGAGACCAGAGAGGGAGAGACCAGAGAGGGAGAGAGGGAGAGAGAGAGAGACCAGAGAGAGAGAGACCAGAGAGAGAGAGAGACCAGAGAGAGAGAGACCAGAGAGAGAGAGAGAGACCAGAGAGAGAGAGAGACCAGAGAGAGAGAGAGACCAGAGAGGGAGAGAGGGGGAGAGGGAGAGACCAGAGAGGGAGAGAGACCAGAGAGGGAGAGAGACCAGAGAGGGAGAGAGGGAGAGACCAGAGAGAGAGAGACCAGAGAGGGAGAGACCAGAGAGGGAGAGAGGGAGAGACCAGAGAGGGGGAGAGACCAGAGAGGGGGAGAGACCAGAGAGGGGGAGAGACCAGAGAGGGAGAGAGAGAGACCAGAGAGGGAGAGAGAGAGACCAGAGAGGGAGAGAGAGAGACAGAGAGAGACCAGAGAGGGAGAGAGGGAGATACCAGAGAGGGAGAGACCAGAGAGGGAGAGAGGGAGATACCAGAGAGGGAGAGACCAGAAAGGGAGAGAGGGAGAGACCAGAGAGGGAGAGACCAGAGAGGGAGAGACAGAGAGACCAGAGAGGGAGAGACAGAGAGACCAGAGAGGGAGAGACAGAGAGACCAGAGACAGAGAGACCAGAGAGGGAGAGACCAGAGAGGAAGAGACCAGGGAGAGACCAGCGAGGGGGAGAGACCAGCGAGGGGGAGAGACCAGAGAGAGGGAGAGACCAGAGAGAGGGAGAGACCAGAGAGAGGGAGAGACCAGAGAGGGACCAGGGAGAGACCAGGGAGAGACCAGAGAGGGACCAGAGAGAGACCAGAGAGAGGGAGAGACCAGAGAGAGTGCAGGGAGAGAGACCAGAGAGGGACCAGGGAGAGACCAGAGAGAGGGAGAGACCAGAGAGGGACCAGGGAGAGACCAGAGAGAGGGAGAGACCAGAGAGGGAGAGAGAGAGACCAGAGAGGGAGAGAGAGAGACAGAGAGAGACCAGAGAGGGAGAGAGGGAGATACCAGAGAGGGAGAGACCAGAGAGGGAGAGAGGGAGATACCAGAGAGGGAGAGACCAGAAAGGGAGAGAGGGAGAGACCAGAGAGGGAGAGACCAGAGAGGGAGAGACAGAGAGACCAGAGAGGGAGAGACAGAGAGACCAGAGAGGGAGAGACAGAGAGACCAGAGAGGGAGAGACAGAGAGACCAGAGAGGGAGAGACCAGAGAGGGAGAGACCAGAGAGGAAGAGACCAGGGAGAGACCAGCGAGGGGGAGAGACCAGCGAGGGGGAGAGACCAGAGAGAGGGAGAGACCAGAGAGAGGGAGAGACCAGAGAGAGGGAGAGACCAGAGAGGGACCAGGGAGAGACCAGGGAGAGACCAGAGAGGGACCAGAGAGAGACCAGAGAGAGGGAGAGACCAGAGAGAGGGAGAGACCAGAGAGGGGGAGAGACCAGAGAGGGACCAGGGAGAGACCAGAGAGAGGGAGAGACCAGAGAGGGACCAGGGAGAGACCAGAGAGAGGGAGAGACCAGAGAGGGACCAGGGAGAGACCAGAGAGAGGGAGAGACCAGAGAGGGGTAGAGACCAGAGAGGGAGAGAGGGAGAGACCAGAGAGAGGGAGAGACCAGAGAGAGGGAGAGACCAGAGAGAGGGAGAGACCAGAGAGAGGGAGAGACCAGAGAGGGGGAGAGACCAGAGAGAGGGAGAGACCAGAGAGGGACCAGAGAGGGACCAGGGAGAGACCAGGGAGAGACCAGAGAGGGGGTGAGACCAGAGAAGGACCAGGGAGAGACCAGAGAGGGGGTGAGACCAGAGAGGGGGAGAGACCAGAGAGGGGGTGAGACCAGAAAGGGGGTGAGACCAGAGAGGGGGTGAGACCAGAGAGAGGGAGAGACCAGAGAGAGGGAGAGACCAGAGAGGGGGAGGGACCAGGGAGAGACCAGGGAGAGACCAGAGAGGGGGAGAGACCAGAGAGGGGGAGAGACCAGAGAGGGACCAGAGAGGGACCAGGGAGAGACCAGAGAGGGACCAGGGAGAGACCAGAGAGGGACCAGGGATAGACCAGAGAGGGGGTGAGACCAGAGACCAGGGAGAGACCAGAGAGGGGGAGAGACCAGCGAGGGGGAGAGACCAGAGAGAGGGAGAGACCAGAGAGAGGGAGAGACCAGAGAGGGACCAGGGAGAGACCAGGGAGAGACCAGAGAGGGACCAGGGAGAGACCAGAGAGGGACCAGGGAGAGACCAGAGGTGGACCAGGGAGAGACCAGGGAGAGACCAGAGAGGGACCAGGGAGAGACCAGGGAGAGACCAGAGAGGGACCAGGGAGAGACCAGATAGGGACAAGGGAGAGACCAGAGAGGGGGAGAGACCAGAGAGGGACCAGGGAGAGACCAGAGAGAGGGAGAGACCAGAGAGGGGGAGAGACCAGAGAGGGGGAGAGACCAGAGAGGGAGAGACCAGCGAGGAAGAGACCAGGGAGAGACCAGAGAGGGGGAGTGACCAGCGAGGAAGAGACAAGCGAGGAAGAGACCAGGGAGAGACCAGAGAGGGGGAGAGACCAGCGAGGGGGAGAGACCAGCGAGGGGGAGAGACCAGCGAGGGGGAGAGACCAGCGAGGGGGAGAGACCAGAGAGAGGGAGAGACCAGAGAGAGGGAGAGACCAGAGAGAGGGAGAGACCAGAGAGAGGGAGAGACCAGAGAGGGACCAGAGAGGGACCAGGGAGAGACCAGAGAGGGACCAGGGAGAGACCAGAGAGGGACCAGGGAGAGACCAGAGAGGGACCAGGGAGAGACCAGAGAGGGGGTGAGACCAGAGAGAGGGAGAGACCAGAGAGGGGGAGAGACCAGAGAGAGGGAGAGACCAGAGAGAGGGAGAGACCAGAGAGGGACCAGGGAGAGACCAGGGAGAGACCAGAGAGGGACCAGGGAGAGACCAGAGAGGGACCAGGGAGAGACCAGAGAGGGACCAGGGAGAGACCAGATAGGGACAAGGGAGAGACCAGATAGGGGGAGAGACCAGAGAGGGACCAGGGAGAGACCAGAGAGAGGGAGAGACCAGAGAGGGGGAGAGACCAGAGAGGGGGAGAGACCAGAGAGGGGGAGAGACCAGAGAGGGGGAGAGACCAGAGAGGGAGAGACCAGCGAGGAAGAGACCAGGGAGAGACCAGAGAGGGGGAGTGACCAGCGAGGAAGAGACCAGCGAGGAAGAGACCAGGGAGAGACCAGAGAGGGGGAGAGACCAGCGAGGGGGAGAGACCAGCGAGGGGGAGAGACCAGCGAGGGGGAGAGACCAGCGAGGGGGAGAGACCAGAGAGAGGGAGAGACCAGAGAGAGGGAGAGACCAGAGAGGGACCACAGAGGGACCAGGGAGAGACCAGAGAGGGACCAGGGAGAGACCAGAGAGGGGGTGAGACCAGAGAGAGGGAGAGACCAGAGAGAGGGAGAGACCAGAGAGAGGGAGAGACCAGAGAGAGGGAGAGACCAGAGAGGGGGAGAGACCAGAGAGAGGGAGAGACCAGAGAGAGGGAGAGACCAGAGAGGGAGAGACCAGAGAGGGGGGAGACCAGAGAGAGGGAGAGACCAGAGAGAGGGAGAGACCAGAGAGGGAGAGAGAGAGACCAGAGAGGGAGAGAGAGAGACCAGAGAGGGGGAGAGACCAGAGAGGGGGAGAGACCAGAGAGAGGGAGAGACCAGAGAGAGGGAGAGACCAGAGAGGGGGAGAGACCAGAGAGAGGGAGAGACCAGAGAGAGGGAGAGGGAGAGACCAGAGAGAGGGAGAGGGAGAGACCAGAGAGAGGGAGAGGGAGAGACCAGAGAGGGAGAGAGAGACCAGAGAGAGAGAGACAGAAAACGAGTTATGTTAGGTATGGATTACCTGAAAGGATCATACCTCTCAGTACTTTTACCTAAGTAGAGCATGCCCCTTTTGATATATATAAGAATAATAACAGAAGCTGTAATGTGTGAGTTAATCTGTGATTATGCTGATTCAATCAGATGTACAGTTTAATTTTAAAGTCAAACTAAACATTTTTCTGCTGCGTAAGCAATACTCACCATGCATTATACATTGGGTGGTCCTTCCCCTCCATGTGATCTTTCTCGCAGTCATTACTTGGATCTCTCAGTATTTTGACCTCTCTGAATCCCTTCAATTAAGTCTAAACAAGCAATTAAAGACTATCTCTTCTGGTGTCACCCTGCTGCAAAATGGGGTCAACAACTGGTGCCAAACCCAGCAGTGACATTGCCCCCCCCAGGATCTGTGGGGATATTCTTATATTATTTCTGGTGCATTTTTGGCCCAACTTTTGCAGCCTCAGAGATTTTATTAATATATTCTCAGAAAAATGTGTTTAAACTTCTAATTAGCAGGACACAAGTGTTTTAATTACTATAAATTCTCACTAATTATTGCTCCAGGGAGAATCTACATGAAAAACACAGACGCTTATTATTTGCATAGTTATGAAGCCATCTGAACGGGGGCAGCAGGAGAAATGACGTAAAGATCAGCAAATTAGTGCAGTGAAGTGGCTCAAATTAGTGGAAATAAGTCACTGCGATAAAGTGTGGTTTATCAGTGGGATGACCCCCAGGAGGGGTGGTAATGGCTAAGGAAATCAGGTTTGGGCACCCGTAAAAATGAGGACATCAGGATGTTGGCATTATCTGATGCCACTTTTTGAAGTCCCCAGTTAGTGCAAAAATAAAATTATATTTATTTAGGGCCATTCATTGTCTTTGACGGTGGGGTTAGAGATAGGAAGAACATTAAGCATTTTTAGAGAAAATATTTTGTTCTATGTATAGATAGTTCCATTTTGTCCGGCTTCAACACTTCCTGCGAGTTCAAAGCCTGTTATTGCAGTGTATCTACCAGTAGAGGGAGGTGTGGGGAAGAGGGCGGAGAGTGGGTGGTCACTAGAAATGTAGTATTTGACACCTACCCTCTTCCTCTCCCATGCTCAGAAACGGTCTGTTTACTTTTCTGCAGTGCTTGCAGTTATACTTGCAATCACCCTTTCATATCAGCAACTTAACATGGATTCCTCTAGGGACCAGCAGAGGCACTGATTTTCTGTTCTTATTAAAAACTATCTATATGAAATTTTTCTTGCCTAATAAGGGTCTTAGTTATTAGTCTCAACATTTTCACACAAATATATTTTTCATCATATTACTAGAAATATATCATAATGTATATATATATATAAAATGTATTGAATAAATATATATTCAGATACAACATGTCCATTGCAGGCAGAGATCTCACTCACCACATCGATGAGCTGGGCTATAGAGAGCCCAAACCGGACCAGGACCGCATCCGAGATATTGGCCACAGGACGGGACCACTTGTTGTACCCCATAAAGAGCTTCTTGAGCAGTCTCTCCTCAGCATGAGCGCGGGTCTCAATGTGACAGAAGGCTGAAAGGACAGAGCAGGACATGAGTGACCCTGATGGACTACCAGACTCGTACACCACAGCCTTTACCAAAAACTTTATCTAAGGCATCCTAGGAAAGGTTCAAGATACTCTAAGAATTGTAAGGTGCCATATATAAGAAACCTAGCAAATATTCTGCACAGTGCCCTATCTAAGGTGCCATAGTCAGCCTAAGACCCTCCAAGACATTCTAGCTAAGGTGCCCTAAGGCCCTCCAAGGCACCCTAGCAAAGGTTCAAGATACCCAAACTAAGAACTGAGAGGTGCCATATCTACGATCCTGCAAGGAACCATAGTTATGGTTCCCTAACATTCTGCACAGTGCCCTATCTAAGGTGCCATAGCAAAGGCAGCCTAAAACCCTCCAAGACATTGTATCTAAGGTGCCCTAAGACCCTCCAAGACACCCTAGCTAAGGTGCCCTAAGACCCTCCAATGAATCTTAGCTAAGCTACCTTAAGCCCCTAGCTTGGATTCCCTAACTTACACTCTGCAAGGTGCCATAGCCAAAGCAGCCTAAGACCCTCCAAGACACCCTAGCTAAGGTGCCCTAAGACCCTCCAATGAATCCTAGGTAAGCTGCCTTAAGCCCCTAGCTTGGATTCCCTAACTTACACTCTGCAAGGTGCCATAGCCAAAGCAGCCTAAGACCCTCCAAGACACCCTAGCTAAGGTGCCCTAAGGCAGTCTAGTAAGATTCCATAAGACACTACAAGGAGTCCTAGCTATGGTTCCCTAGTTGTAATAAGGTGCCATAGTGAAGGCAGCTTAAGATTCTCCAAGACACCCTAGCTAAGGTGCCCAAAGACTCTCCATGTTGCCCAAACCAAGATGTAGGCAAGACTCTATGACTAATCACATGGGTGTTGTCTCAATGTTGTCCTGAGGACCATAACAAGTACAGTCCAAAATCCTGAGACATAAAGACACACACAAGGTTAAGATTGATACAATACTGCTCCTACAAAAGGAAATAAACAAGTGTGCAATATATTGTTAATAAGAAGCATATCCAGTGGCAGACATTGTACTTCAGATCTGATTACAACTAAAAAACACTTAGAGATCCCCCCCCCAGTCCCTTAGAAAACTTAACCCTTTGACTCCCAGATGGGCCAGCCTGTAAGCTGCTGTGTCAATAAAAGCGTTAATAATAATAATTATGTTTGTAGTCCCAAATGCAGCAATTATTAATGAATGGCACCAATCCAGCAATAACTGCTATACGTGGGACCCCCCCACAGAGATCTTATTCAGCCACAAGTGTGGTGGGAGATACTAAATGGGGACGCATTACAGGGTAAAGTCTTCTGACATCTCATTTGCTTTTTTACCAATTACAATAGACAGAAAACTTGCTGGTTTAGTTTATTTTTGTGCCATTTATTTCAGTAAAAGGTAACATTCAGTGCCAGCCCTTAATTATACCACTGGGACAGAGCGGAGACATTGCATTTCCTAATTGGAATATCCTAATTAAAAGATAAGGCCAGACATAAAGGGTAACATGTAAGAAAGCCTCTTCATTACTACTGGATCTTACTGTGTACTGGCATGTGACATCTCCGGGAGCTCTCCAACACTCCACCCTTTAGTAGATATGGCCCATGGAGGCTGACTAAGTTGTAGAACTCGTACAAACAAAAGGGAGATTGGCTGAGGAGGACCATAGCGGCAGTGAAAGGGTTGTCTAAGTTACTTAAAGGACCACACTCATATGCTTTACATGGTATTCTGAATATCTACACATTATCAACTATAATAATTCTGGTAAGTGTGTAACAGTCCACGGGAGCGTACACACGAACCACTACTTCCTAAGTCTGTACGAATGCTACGAGCATGCATGGTGCTCTCATTGTGCCGCCGAACCGTGCAGGCGCAACTCAAGGAAACAGCCTCAAGCTGCAGAGGAAGACACAGGGAAGGGGGGGAGAGGGGGGGGGAACAGGGGAGTGGGGGAGAAGACACGGGTAGAGGAGAGTCCTATCCTGTTTTATGTGCGACTCTGTTTGCAATCCTCCGTGTAATCGCACTCGACCCCTTCGACTTGCGGCACGTCAGAAGAAAGAATAGTTCTTTTGCTATACTACGGCAGCGCGCTTGAACAGCGGCGCACATAAAACTAGATAGATCCGAGAGAGGCAAAGGGGAGGGAAGGGGGGAGAGAGGCACAGGGGAGGGAAGGGGGGGAGAGAGGCACAGGGGAGGGAAGGGGAGGGAAGGGGAGAAGAGACACAGGGGAGGGAAGGGGAGGGAAGGGGGGAAGAGACACAGGGGAGGGAAGGGGAGGGAAGGGGGGAAGAGACACAGGGGAGGGAAGGGGAGGGAAGGGGGGAAGAGACACAGGGGAGGGAAGGGGAGGGAAGGGGGGAAGAGACACAGGGGAGGGAAGGGGGGACGAGACACAGGGGAGGGAAGGGGAGGGAAGGGGGGAAGAGACACAGGGGAGGGAAGGGGAGGGAAGGGGGGAAGAGACACAGGGGAGGGAAGGGGAGGGAAGGGGGGAAGAGACACAGGGGAGGGAAGGGGAGGGAAGAGGGGAAGAGACACAGGGGAGGGAAGAGGGTAAGAGACACAGGGGAGGGAAGGGGAGGGAAGGGGGTAAGAGACACAGGGGAGGGAAGGGGAGGGAAGGGGGGAAGAGACACAGGGGAGGGAAGGGGAGGGAAGGGGGGAAGAGACACAGGGGAGGGAAGGGGAGGGAAGGGGGGAAGAGACACAGGGGAGGGAAGGGGAGGGAAGGGGGGAAGAGACACAGGGGAGGGAAGGGGAGGGAAGGGGGGAAGAGACACAGGGGAGGGAAGGGGGAAGAGACACAGGGGAGGGAAGGGGAGGAAAGGGGGGAAGAGACAGAGGGGAGGGAAGGGGAGGGAAGGGGGGAAGAGACAGAGGGGAGGGAAGGGGAGGGAAGGGGGGAAGAGACACAGGGGAGGGAAGGGGAGGGAAGGGGGGAAGAGACACAGGGGAGGGAAGGGGAGGGAAGGGGGGAAGAGACACAGGGGAGGGAAGGAGGGAAGGGGAGGGAAGGGGGGAAGAGACACAGGGGAGGGAAGGGGAGGGAAGGGGGGAAGAGACACAGGGGAGGGAAGGGGGTAAGAGACACAGGGGAGGGAAGGGGGTAAGAGACACAGGGGAGGGAAGGGGAGGGAAGGGGGTAAGAGACACAGGGGAGGGAAGGGGAGGGAAGGGGGGAAGAGACACAGGGGAGGGAAGGGGAGGGAAGGGGGAAGAGACACAGGGGAGGGAAGGGGAGGGAAGGGGGGAAGAGACACAGGGGAGGGAAGGGGAGGGAAGGGGGGAAGAGACACAGGGGAGGGAAGGGGAGGGAAGGGGGGAAGAGACACAGGGGAGGGAAGGGGAGGGAAGGGGGGAAGAGACAGAGGGGAGGGAAGGGGAGGGAAGGGGGGAAGAGACAGAGGGGAGGGAAGGGGAGGGAAGGGGGGAAGAGACAGAGGGGAGGGAAGGGGAGGGAAGGGGGGAAGAGACAGAGGGGAGGGAAGGGGAGGGAGGGGGGAAGAGACAGAGGGGAGGGAAGGGGAGGGAAGGGGGGGGGGAGAGACACAGGGGAGGGAAGGGAAGGGGAGGGAAGGGGGGAAGAGACACAGGGGAGGGAAGGGGGAAGGAGACACAGGGGAGGGAAGGGGGGAAGAGACACAGGAGAGGGAAGGGGAGGGAAGGGGGGAAGAGACACAGGGGAGGGAAGGGGAGGGAAGGGGGGAAGAGACACAGGGGAGGGAAGGGGAGGGGAGGGAAGGGGGGAAGAGACACAGGGGAGGGAAGGGGGAAGGAGACAGGGGAGGGAAGGGGGGAAGAGACACAGGGGAGGGAAGGGGAGGGAAGGGGGGAAGAGACACAGGGGAGGGAAGGGGAGGGAAGGGGGGAAGAGACACAGGGGAGGGAAGGGGAGGGAAGGGGGGAAGAGACACAGGGGAGGGAAGGGGAGGGAAGGGGGGAAGAGACACAGGGGAGGGAAGGGGAGGGAAGGGGGGAAGAGACACAGGGGAGGGAAGGGGAGGGAAGGGGGGAAGAGACACAGGGGAGGGAAGGGGAGGGAAGGGGGGAAGAGACACAGGGGAGGGAAGGGGAGGGAAGGGGGGAAGAGACACAGGGGAGGGAAGGGGGGCAAGGGACACAGGGGAGGGAAGGGGAGGGAAGGGGGGAAGGGACACAGGGGAGGGAAGGGGGGAAGGGACACAGGGGAGGGAAGGGGAGGGAAGGGGGGAAAGGACACAGGGGAGGGAAGGGGGGAAGGGACACAGGGGAGGGAAGGGGAGGGAAGGGGGAAGGGACACAGGGGAGGGAAGGGGAGGGAAGGGGGGAAGGGACACAGGGGAGGGAAGGGGAGGGAAAGGGGGGGGAAGGGACACAGGGGAGGGAAGGGGAGGGAAGGGGGGAAGGGACACAGGGGAGGGAAGGGGAGGGTAGGGGGGAAGGGACACAGGGGAGGGAAGGGGAGGGTAGGGGGGAAGGGACACAGGGGAGGGAAGGGGAGGATAGGGGGGAAGGGACACAGGGGAGGGAAGGGGAGGGTAGGGGGGAAGGGACACAGGGGAGGGAAGGGGAGGGTAGGGGGGAAGGGACACAGGGGAGGGAAGGGGAGGGTAGGGGGGAAGGGACACAGGGGAGGGAGGGGGAGGGTAGGGGGAAGGGACACAGGGGAGGGAGGGGGAGGGAAGGGGGGAAGGGACACAGGGGAGGGAAGTGGAGGGAAGGGGGGAAGGGACACAGGGGAGGGAAGGGGAGGGAAGGGGGGAAGGGACACAGGGGAGGGAAGGGGAGGGAAGGGGGGAAGGGACACAGGGAAGGAAAGGGGAGGGAAGGGGGGAAGGGACACAGGGAAGGGAAGGGGAGGGAAGGGGGGAAGGGACACAGGGAAGGGAAGGGGAGGCAAGGGGGGAAGGGACACAGGGGGGGGGGAAGGGACACAGGGGAGGGAAGGGGGGAAGGGACACAGGGGAGGGAAGGGGAGGGAAGGGGGGAAGGGACACAGGGGAGGGAAGGGGAGGGAAGGGGGGAAGGGACACAGGGGAGGGAAGGGGAGGGAAGGGGGGAAGGGACACAGGGGAGGGAAGGGGAGGGAAGGGGAGGGAAGGGGGGAAGGGACACAGGGGAGCGAAGGGGAGGGAAGGGGGGAAGGGACACAAGGGAGGGAAGGGGAGGGGAGGGGGGAAGGGACACAGGGGAGGGAAGGGGAGGGAAGGGGGGAAGGGACACAGGGGAGGGAAGGGACACAGGGGAGGGAAGGGGAGGGAAGGGGGGAAGGGACACAGGGGAGGGAAGGGGAGAAAAGGGGGGAAGGGACACAGGGGAGGGAAGGGGAGGGAAGGGGGGAAGGGACACAGGGGAGGGAAGGGGAGGGAAGGGGGGAAGGGACACAGGGGAGGGAAGGGGAGGGAAGGGGGGAAGGGACACAGGGGAGGGAAGGGGAGGGAAGGGGGGAAGGGACACAGGGGAGGGAAGGGGAGGGAAGGGGGGAAGGGACACAGGGGAGGGAAGGGGAGGGAAGGGGGGAAGGGACACAGGGGAGGGAAGGGGAGGGAAGGGGGGAAGGGACACAGGGGAGGGAAGGGGAGGGAAGGGGGGAAAAGGGACACAGGGGAGGGAAGGGGAGGGAAGGGGGGAAAAGGGACACAGGGGAGGGAAGGGGAGGGAAGGGGGGAAGGGACACAGGGGAGGGAAGGGGAGGGAAGGGGGGAAGGGACACAGGGGAGGGAAGGGGAGGGAAGGGGGGAAGGGACACAGGGGAGGGAAGTGGGGAAGGGACACAGGGGATGGAAGGGAAGGGGGAAAGGGACACAGGGGAGGGAAGAGGGAGGGAAGGGGGGAAGGGACACAGGGGAGGGAAGAGGGAGGGAAGGGGGGAAGGGACACAGGGGAGGGAAGGGACACAGGGGAGGGAAGGGGAGGGAAGGGGGAAGGGACACAGGGGAGGGAAGGGGAGGGAAGGGGGGAAGGGACACAGGGGAGGGAAGGGGAGGGGAGGGAAGGGGGGAAGGGACACAGGGGAGGGAAGGGGGAAAGGCACACAGGGGAGGGAAGGGGAGAGAAGGGGGAAAGGGACACAGAGAGGGAAGGGGAGGGAATGGGGGGAGGGACACAGGGGAGGGAAGGGGAGGGAAGGGGGGAAGAGACACAGGGGAGGGAATAGGGGGAAGAGACACAGGGGAGGTAAGGGGAGAGACATAAGGGAGGAAGTGAGGGGGAGAGACATAAGGGAGGGAGTGAGAGGGAGAGACATAAGGGAAGGAGTGGGGGGGAGAGAGAGAAAAATTTAAATTTATACTTTCATTTTTGACGGGCAATTTACTACTTCAAATATAGTTTGAATGCAGAGAAATAAGCAAAACCTTTATATTTTGTAGCTTTTTATATCCTTTAGTGTGGAATTCTGTCTCATACTTTTTCAGGAGTGGGTGTCCTAGGAAAATAATGACCCTTCCATTAATCACATTGAAAGCACTGACATTTTTAGCTGCCGCATTTCCACTTTGCAGATAGAAGCCTCCTCTGCATTCAAAGTCACATTCCACCTCAGGAAGGCGATCAACAGAAACCAAAATGGTAGATTCCACCACAGCCTAATAAATTAGAGGCTGTATTATATTTTTTACAAGAGAGGATAATCAGGTCCTGTAATGATCTGTAGATATTAAAGTTAGAGTTAAATATAAAGAGTGCTCTTGACGCTATACACTTAAAATCAGGTACAATGTCCTTTACCAAACCCTTCATGGAAACATCTATCATCCTCTTCCTACACTGACCCTCAAGCTTGGATCCAATAACATGGATCCCACAATATTGATACAAAAGGTGAGTCCCAGTAGGGGACCTTATTCTTACATTAATGTGCCAGTTTTGGGTTACCTGGGTGCCCTACATCTGAGTGACTGACGCGCGTTTCTCCCATACAGACTGTTTACATTGATATAAATAATGCAGTTGCCCAGGGGATTTTGCATGGCAACTAGAGATAATTCTGACAGTGAATACACAATGCAGAGTACACAGAGTCAAGGGCATCACAAAGAGTGCACCGTCATACAGAGGAATCTTACAGACTAATAATGAGAGAACTACACAGGAGACACAAAGGACTGAAGGACACGATGAATGGGCACCTGATGTCAGGAAGAGACAGTGTTACAATGAATAGAGATGGACAAAGGCCACATGCTCATCATCATGGAGAATACACAGGGCGGGGGCAGGTGAAGGGATATGATCAAATATGAGCAAGGAAGGGAATCAGAGGGAGAGAGAGAGAGAGAGAGAGGTGAGAGTAAAATGGGATCCTAGGAGGGGAAAAGGACTAGGTTGGGGGGAGAGGGATGGGATGAGAGTGGGGGGAGAGAGAGGGATGGGATGAGAGTGGGGGGAGAGGGATGGGATGAGAATGGGGGAGAGGAATGGGATGAGAATGGGGGAGAGGGATGGGATGAGAATGGGGGGAGAGGGATGGGATGAGAATGGGGGGAGAGGGATGGGATGAGAATGGGGGGAGAGGGATGGGATGAGAATGGGGGGAGAGGGATGGGATGAGAATGGGGGGAGAGGGATGGGATGAGAATGGGGGAGAGGGATGGGATGAGAATGGGGGGAGAGGGATGGGATGAGAATGGAGGGAGAGGGATGGGATGAGAATGGGGGAGAGGGATGGGATGAGAATGGGGGGAGAGGGATGGGATGAGAATGGAGGGAGAGGGATGGGATGAGAATGGGGGAGAGGGATGGGATGAGAATGGGGGAGAGGTATGGGATGAGAGTGGGGGGAGAGGGAAGGGATGAGAATGGGGGAGAGGGATGGGATGAGAATGGGGGGAGAGGGATGGGATGAGAGTGGGGGGAGAGGGATGGGATGAGAGTGGGGGGAGAGGGATGGGATGAGAGTGGGGGGAGAGGGATGGGATGAGCATGGGGGGAGAGGGGGTGGAGAGGGATGGCATCAAAGAGGGAGCGAGAGGGATGGCATCAAAGTGGGCAATTGGCTTAGAAGGGGGATAGAAGATGGGTTTGGGTGAGAGGGGCAGATTCACATGGATGGGATGAGAAAGTGGGGGGAGAGGGTTGGCATCAGAGGATGAGAAAGACGGATGGCATTGCAGGTGGAATGTGTGGGACACAGGATCAAGGGGGGGAGATAGAGACCCTGTGATCAGAGGGGGCATGGAAACAGATTAGGTGAAAGAAGGGGGAAACTATCCATAACTACACTCATAATATATGCAATATATAAAAATATTATAATAAAAATCTAAAAACAAGTGGAAGTCATTGTGAATAGAGGTGGTGATAACAAATATTTGATAAAATGGTAAAAGTGTGGTTTTCTGATGTGTTGGGCAGCAGAGAGTGATGATAATGGAGGCAGGATAGAGTGTGGGTATCTCATGTGTAAGGTGGGAGAGAGTGCTGTGAATGGACGTTTGCATGGACCTAATGGTGTGATCTGATGTAGCAGAGAGCTGAGAGAGATTGGGAAGTTAGAGAGTGATGTTATAGCACATACAGAGAAAGTGCCATTAGCTGAGATGTCAGGCAGAATAGAGTGCTCTGATCTACGATGGGAGAATGTGACCTACTTGTAACTTGGGTGATAGCTCTATGATCAGGAGATCCCTGAGTAGGATAGGGATGTGATTGGGGCTGTGGGCTACTGATGTCATCAGGGTTCCTGAGTAGGATAGGGATGTGATTGGGGCTGTGGGCTACTGATGTCATCAGGGTTCCTGAGTAGGAGAGGGATGTGATTGGGGCTGTGGGCTACTGATGTCATCAGGGTTCCTGAGTAGGAGACAGATTTGATTGGGGCTGTGGGCTACTGATGTCATCAGGGTTCCTGAGTAGGATAGTGATGTGATTGGGGCTGTGGGCTACTGATGTCATCAGGGTTCCTGAGTAGGAGAGGGATGTGATTGGGGCTGTGGGCTACTGATGTCATCAGGGTTCCTGAGTAGGATAGTGATGTGATTGGGGCTGTGGGCTACTGATGTGATCAGGGTTCCTGAGTAGGATATGGATGTGATTGGGGCTGTGGGCTACTGATGTGATCAGGGTTCCTGAGTAGGATAGGGATGTGATTGGGGCTGTGGGCTACTGATGTCATCAGGGTTCCTGAGTAGGATAGGGATGTGATTGGGGCTGTGGGCTACTGATGTGATCAGGGTTCCTGAGTAGGATAGGGATGTGATTGGGGCTGTGGGCAACTGATGTCGCCAGGGTTCCTGAGTAGGATATGGATGTGATTGGGGCTGTGGGCTACTGATGTGATCAGGGTTCCTGAGTAGGATAGGGATGTGATTGGGGCTGTGGGCTACTGATGTCATCAGGGTTCCTGAGTAGGATAGGGATGTGATTGGGGCTGTGGGCTACTGATGTCATCAGGGTTCCTGAGTAGGATAGTGATGTGATTGGGGCTGTGGGCTACTGATGTCATCAGGGTTCCTGAGTAGGATAGTGATGTGATTGGGGCTGTGGGCTACTGATGTGATCAGGGTTCCTGAGTAGGATAGTGATGTGATTGGGGCTGTGGGCTACTGATGTTATCAGGGTTGCTGAGTAGAAGGAGAGGGATGTGATTGGGGCTGTGGGCTACTGATGTCATCAGGGTTCCTGAGTAGGATAGTGATGTGATTGGGGCTGTGGGCTACTGATGTGATCAGGGTTCCTGAGTAGGATAGGGATGTGATTGGGGCTGTGGGCTACTGATGTCATCAGGGTTCCTGAGTAGGGTATGGATGTGATTGGGGCTGTGGGCTACTGATGTCATCAGGGTTCCTGAGTAGGATAGTGATGTGATTGGGGCTGTGGGCTACTGATGTGATCAGGGTTCCTGAGTAGGATAGGGATGTGATTGGGGCTGTGGGCTACTGATGTCATCAGGGTTCCTGAGTAGGATAGGGATGTGATTGGGGCTGTGGGCTACTGATGTCATCAGGGTTCCTGAGTAGGATAGTGATGTGATTGGGGCTGTGGGCTACTGATGTCATCAGGGTTCCTGAGTAGGAGAGGGATGTGATTGGGGCTGTGGGCTACTGATGTCATCAGGGTTCCTGAGTAGGATAGTGATGTGATTGGGGCTGTGGGCTACTGATGTTATCAGGGTTGCTGAGTAGAAGGAGAGGGATGTGATTGGGGCTGTGGGCTACTGATGTCATCAGGGTTCCTGAGTAGGATAGTGATGTGATTGGGGCTGTGGGCTACTGATGTGATCAGGGCTCCTGAGTAGGATAGGGATGTGATTGGGGCTGTGGGCTACTGATGTCATCAGGGTTCCTGAGTAGGATAGGGATGTGATTGGGGCTGTGGGCTACTGATGTCATCAGGGTTCCTGAGTAGGATAGGGATGTGATTGGGGCTGTGGGCTACTGATGTCATCAGGGTTCCTGAGTAGGATAGGGATGTGATTGGGGCTGTGGGCTACTGATGTCATCAGGGTTCCTGAGTAGAAGGAGAAGGATGTGATTGGGGCTATGGGCTACTGATGTCATCAGGGTTCCTGAGTAGAAGGAGAGGGATGTGATTGGGGTTGGGTGCTAAGGCTGTGATCAGAATTTCTAAGTACAGGCGGAGTAATGTATTTGGGGCTGGGGGCTAAAGCTATGATAAGGTGTTTCTGAGTTGAGAGATAGCGATGTGATTGGGGCTGTGGGCTAGATCTCTGTGGTCAGGGGTCCTGAGTGGGAGAAGGTGTAATTAAGGTGGGCACTGAAGGTGTGATCAGGGGGTCCCAAGTAGAGAGAGGTGTAATTGGTCTGGGGCCTGGGGCCGTGAGCTGTTATCTTCAGTGTCTCTTAACCTGAATTTGAAGCCAGATTAAAAAACAAGTCAGACAGAAAAATATATTTCTGCAAAAGTGAAATACAATAGATGGAGATTACCGTCACACAGAGGGAGCGCTGCAGAGCGGCGTGTCTGCCCCCCACCTGAGCTGTACTGGGTAATACACAACATTACACCTAAATTACCCAGATATAAGACTGTCCCTCCCGGGATCACCTTGGAATCCAAGTTCTACAATTAAACAAATTACCCAAACCTGAAATCTTGCAAAGTCACCAAAAATGTATTATGGGGCACACAGAGGGCGCAGGGAATGGGCCTAACCCGCAGCGCTGGTGTCATGTGGAGCAGCTGCTTTTGTTAAGGATAATTTCTAAAAATAAAATTATATGTAAAATTCCTGACCCGCAGAGGGCACAGCGAGTGCAGATAACATGGGAAAATGCCCAATTCAGGTAAATGTAGTTTATATACCGTATTTCAATAATTTCTTTTTATATAATTGTGGGGAAGGTGGTGGGCACGGAAATGACCCCCTGATAATTACTTACCAACAAGAGACCATGGCAAGGTCTGGGGTCTACAGAAGGGAACATTGTGGAGACAGAGAGACAGAGGCATTGAGAGAAAGACAGAGAGAGACAGAGAGAGACAGAGGGAGAGACAGAGGGAGAGACAGAGAGAGAGAGAGAGAGAGAGAGAGACAGAGAGAGAGACAGAGAGAGAGACACAGAGAGAGACAGAGAGACAGAGAGAGAGACACAGAGAGAGACAGAGAGAGACAGAGAGAGACAGAGAGAGAGACAGAGAGAGACAGAGAGAGACAGAGAGAGACAGAGAGAGAGAGAGAGACAGGAGAGAGAGAGAGAGAGAGAGACATCTTCAAGTTAAAGTGATGAGTGAAATTGTGGGACAAGGTAGAGAGAGACAGCCAAAGGAGAGAAAGAGACAGTGGTAGACAAGAAAGAGGATGATAGAGAGTGAGACAAAAAGACTCAATAAAAAGATACTGTAGGGAAGGAGGAATTGGAGTAGCGGGCATGTTGTGATGAGACTGACAGGGTATGGCAGTGATGGACAGGTGGAAAAAGGAAAGTTGGATACATAAAGGGGGCTAGAGACATGCAGATAAAGGATGAGAGAGAGAGTCACAAAGAGACAAGGAAACAAGAGAGCAGGGGAAAGAGAGAGACATGCAAAACAAGTGTAGAGAGAGGAGGGGAAAGAATGATAAAGATAAGGCAAGGCGAGAGAAAAAGGAGAAAGAGTGAAGGAAAGTGACAGACAATGCAAGGAGAGAGAGATGGAGGAGGAATAAGAGTTAGGGGATGAGAGATCGCCATAGCGCATGTATATATAATACTTATTCTTTACGCCCTCATTTAATTCTTCATCAAATTGTATTTTATTCTCAGATTCTAATTGTATCCAAAGCAACAGCTTCACACGGAGAATAAAATGTGGTCACAACTGTGACCTGGACATGAAAGACGCTCAGTATACTGATATTACAAGAGCATAGAAGATAGAGGGGGAGCAGAGAGAAGATGGGGGAGCAGCAGAGCTAAGATAGAGGGGAGCAGAGAGAAGATGGGCGGAGCAGCAGAGCTAAGATAGAGGGGGAGCAGAGAGAAGATGGGGGAGCAGAGAGAAAATGGGGGATCAGCAGAGCAAAGATAGAGGGGGAGCAGAGAGAAAATAGGGGGAGCAGCAGAGCTAAGATAGAGGGGAGCAGAGAGAAGATGGGCGGAGCAGCAGAGCTAAGATAGAGGGGGAGCAGAGAGAAGATGGGCGGAGCAGCAGAGCTAAGATAGAGGGGGAGCAGAGAGAAGATGGGGGAGCAGAGAGAAAATGGGGGATCAGCAGAGCAAAGATAGAGGGGGAGCAGAGAGAAAATAGGGGGAGCAGCAGAGCTAAGATAGAGGGGAGCAGAGAGAAGATGGGGGGAGCAGCAGAGCAAAGATAGAGGGGAGCAGAGAGAAGATGGGGGGAGCAGCAGAGCAAAGATAGAGGGGAGCAGAGAGAAGATGGGGGGAGCAGCAGAGCAAAGATAGAGGGGAGCAGAGAGAAGATGGGGGAGCAGAGAGAAAATGGGGGGAGTAGCAGAGCAAAGATAGAGGGGGAGCAAAGAGAAGATGGGGAGCAGCAGAGCTAAGATAGAGGGGGAGCAGAGGGAAGATGGGGGAGCAGCGAAGCTAAGATAGAGGGGGAGCAGAGAGAAGATGGGGGAGCAGAGAGAAAGTGGGGGGAGTAGCAGAGCAAAGATAGAGGGGGAGCAGAGAGAAGATGGGGGAGCAGGAGAGCAAAATATAGAGGGGAGCAGAGAGAAGATGGGGGGAGCAGCAGAGCAAAGATAGAGGGAAAGCAGAGAGAAAATAAGGGGAGCAGCAGAGCAAATGATAGAGGGGCAGCAGCGAGAACATGGGGGAGCAGAGAGAAGATGGGGGAGCAGAGAGAAGATGGGGGAGTAGCAGATCAAAGATAGAGGGGGAGCAGAGAGAAAATAGGGGGAGCAGCAGAGCAAAGATAGAGGTGGAGCAGAGAGAAGATGGGGGAGCAGCAGAGCAAAAGATAGAGGGGGAGCAGAGAGAAGATGGGGGAGCAGCAGAGCTAAGATAGAGGTGGAGCAGAGAGAAGATGGGGGAGCAGCAGAGCAAAAGATAGAGGGGGAGCAGAGAGAAGATGGGGGAGCAGCAGAGCTAAGATAGAGGGGGAGCAGAGGGAAGATGGGGGGATAAGCAGAGCAAAAGATAGAGGGGAGCAGAGAGAAGATGGGGGGGCAGAGAGAAAATGGGGGGAGTAGCAGAGCAAAGATAGAGGGGGAGCAGAGAGAAGATGGGGGGAGCAGCAGAGCAAAGATAGAGAGGAGCAGAGAGAAGATGGGGGGAGCAGCAGAGCAAAAGATAGAGGGGGAGCAGAGAGAAGATGGGGGGGGGGCAGCAGAGCAAAGATAGAGGGGATCAGAGAGAAGATGGGGGAGCAGCAGAGCAAAAGATAGAGGGGGAGCAGAGAGAAGATGGGGGAGCTGCAGAGCAAAGATAGAGGGGGAGCAGAGAGAAGATGGGGGAGTAGAGAGAAGATAGGGGAGCAGAGAGAAGATGGGGGAGCTGCAGAGCAAAGATAGAGGGGGAGCAGAGAGAAGATGGGGGAGTAGAGAGAAGATAGGGGAGCAGCAGAGCAAAGATAGAGGGGGAGCAGAGAGAAGATGGGGGGAGCAGCAGAGCAAAGATAGAGAGGGAGCAGAGAGAAGATGGGGGGAGCAGCAGAGCAAAGATAGAGGGGGAGCAGAGAGAAGATGGGGGGAGCAGCAGAGCAAAGATAGAGAGGGAGCAGAGAGAAGATGGGGGGAGCAGCAGAGCAAAGATAGAGAGGGAGCAGAGAGAAGATGGGGGGAGCAGCAGAGCAAAGATAGAGAGGGAGCAGAGAGAAGATGGGGGGAGCAGCAGAGCAAAGATAGAGGGGAGCAGAGCAGAGATAGAGGGGAGCAGAGAGAAGATGGGGGAGCAGAGCAGAGATAGAGGGGAGCAGAGCAGAGATAGAGGGGAGCAGAGCAGAGATAGAGGGGAGCAGAGCAGAGATAGAGGGGAGCAGAGCAGAGATAGGGGGGGGGCAGAGCAGAGATAGGGGGAGCAGAGCAGAGATAGAGGGGGAGCAGAGCAGAGATAGACGGGGAGCAGAGCAGAGATAGAGGGGAGCAGAGCAGAGATAGAGGGGAGCAGAGCAGAGATAGAGGGGAGCAGAGCAGAGATAGAGGGGAGCAGAGCAGAGATAGAGGGGAGCAGAGCAGAGATAGAGGGGAGCAGAGCAGAGATAGAGGGGAGCAGAGCAGAGATAGAGGGGAGCAGAGCAGAGATAGAGGGGGAGCAGAGCAGAGATAGAGGGGAGCAGAGCAGAGATAGAGGGGAGCAGAGATAGAGGGGAGCAGAGCAGAGATAGAGGGGAGCAGAGCAGAGATAGAGGGGAGCAGAGCAGAGATAGAGGGGAGCAGAGCAGAGATAGAGGGGAGCAGAGCAGAGATAGAGGGGAGCAGAGCAGAGATAGAGGAGGAGCAGAGCAGAGATAGAGGGGAGCAGAGCAGAGATAGAGGGGAGCAGAGATAGAGGGGGAACAGAGATAGAGGGGAGCAGAGCAGAGATAGAGGGGAGCAGAGCAGAGATAGAGGGGGAGCAGAGCAGAGATAGAGGGGGAGCAGAGCAGAGATAGAGGGGAGCAGAGCAGAGATAGAGGGGAGCAGAGCAGAGATAGAGGGGGAGCAGAGCAGAGATAGAGGGGCATAGCTGTTATTAGGAAAGCCAAGAAATCATAGATGGGTGAGTGTGCTGAAACAGAGGCGAGGAACAAGTCATAAAGAAATGACAGCGATAAAGACGGCAGAGAATGAGCTCAGTGGGATTACTCCACCATGCTGGGACTATTTAACTTGTCCTCATAACAAAATTGATGACAGTGCAGGGGCATATAGGAATAGTATACACTAGAACTAGCTCTGCTGGAATATATCGATAGTGCTGGAAGTAACCCAAATACATACATTTACATGTACAAGTACTACCTATATATAAGAACAGAGTCACATCATGATTAAATCACTTATTATTGGGTCATTAAAAAAATCTCTATCTATACATAACACATGGATCAGAAAGGGTCAAATAAGTTTTTTTTCTATCGATCTCAGTCTACCTGCTATCTGTGTCTCTTTATCTCTCGATATAGGTATGTATATATATATATATATGTGTATATATATATATATATATATATATATATATATATATTTATATATCAGTGCGTCTACATAGCCCGTTACTACTACACACATTATTAGGACTGTATATAGTATTTACTAGAGAACCCACACACTTAAACACTCCTACATATAGTTATCTTTGTAAACTGCCATATTCTGGGGTCTATATGAATGTACTGCTCCATCAAGACACTGTCCCACTTAGTCACCATAACCAGATGCCATAGGACCCCTCTCCAGCGGGTGAGACCCTCAGATTTCATGAAATAGGCTCAGTGTTTGGTTCAACTCCAAATCCCATTCCCACCCCAGGGTCCCATTGCACGAGCCTGGGATGCAGCCTCATAATCTGCTCTTATTAAACCCCACAGACCTCAGGGACCTGCTGATGTTAAAGCTGTGCAGTAAAAATACACATTAATAAAATATGTGAACAGGGAGCCCCCAGCCATGCAGAGAGGGGGTGGGATAGGAGGGGCACAAGACACAAAAAACTGACATTTAGAGAGACATTGAAGTGGAAGCTGCATCATTAACCCCTTCTTGGCCATGGGGACTCATTACACGAGATCGTCAAACAAAACACCGACATGCCTTATGGTGAAGGTTGCGAGATTTAACAAATCTTGGAGTGTATGGAAATGTAACCACACACAGGAGTAATTGAGGAGCGATGCAATACCCTGGGGTAATTAGGAGGGGGATACTGGTTATTAAATTAAGGAACATATTATGAACACAGACAATACTCATCAAAACCAACCCCTTGGGACCCTCATTCAATATGTGTATTGATTCCAAGCAAAATAAACCAGTGAAATCCGTTCCAATTTCATCTCATACTGGTATGTTGGAAAGAAAAAAAACATTATAAATTATTCTTGAAACTTCTGTATAAAATTAAACAAGGTCTCAGCTTGGTTATCATCTATATATTTACACAACAGCCGTTCCTTTTTTACTCCAGAAACTTGAGATGACGCAGCAAAGTTATTGCAGAAATGAAACGTATTTATATAAATGAATCTGATTATCATTAGTTGCTTTTAAAATTATGAGTGGAAATGTGATATTTTAGGGTCCCCTCTCCTCTAATGACTTTATCTCAATGTGATTACATATCTCTGCTTAAGTCACACACACATGCCCAGACAAACAATAAGTCACAGAGACTTAAGTATTACAGTCTTATTACTCTGTCATTAGGATGGAGAAAGGACAATTTCATGTAATTTATGCTGTAACTTAACAACCACCATTTGCAATGATACGTATTTATGTGTGAAGTTTTCATTTCTGGAATGACTGGTGCCTTTGTGGTATCACAAATTTCCAGATTTTACTAATTCTTGCACAGAACTCTGTCCTCCATAGGATCTGTCCCACCAGACACATGAAGTGCCCTACCCAGCTGCTGTCCTACCATACCAAGCTGCAGTGTCATACTAGCCTACCCCGTCTGCTGTCCTACCCTACCCAACTGCGGTGCCATACTACCCTACCCAGCTGCTGTCCTACCATTCCAAGCTGTGGTGCCATACTACTTTACCCAGCTGCTGTGCCATACTACTTTACCCAGCTGCTGTCCTACACCCAACGGCAGTGCCATACTACCCTACCCAGCTGCTGTCCTACCATACCAAGCTGCGGTGCCATACTACCCTACCCAGCTGCTGACCTACCATTCCAAGCTGTGGTGCCATACTACCCTACCCAGCTGTTGTCCTACCCAACCCAACTGCTGTGCCATACTACCCTACCCAGCTGCTGTCCTACCATACCAAGCTGCGGTGCCATACTACCCTACCCAGCAGCTGTCCTACCATACCAAGCTGCAGTGCCATACTACCCTACCCAGCTGCTGTCCTACCATACCAAGCTGCGGTGCCATACTACCCTACCCAGCTGCTGTGCCATACTACCCTACCCAGCTGCTGTCCTACCATGCCAAGCTGCGGTGGCATACTACTCTACCCAGCTGCTGTGCCATACTATCCTACCCAGCTGCTGTGCCATACTACCCTACACGGCTGCTGTGCCCTTACTAGCCTACCCGCCTGCTGTGCCTTACTACCCTACCCGCCTGCTGTGCCATACTACCCTACCCGCCTGCTGTCCTACCATACCGATCTGCGGTGCCATACTACCCTGCCCGTCTGCTGTGCCATACTACCCTACCCAGCTGCTCTCCTACCATACCGAGCTGAGCTGCGGTGCCATACTACCCAACCCGGCTGCTGTGCCATACTACCCTACACAGCTTCTGTCCTACTATACCAGCCTGCTGTGCCATACTACCCTACCAGGCTGCTTTCCTACCCTACCAGGCTGCTGTCCTACCCTACCAGGCTGCTGTGCCATAATACCCTACCAAGCTACTGTGCCATACAATCCCACCCAGATGCTGCCCTACCAAGCTACTGTGCCATACTACCCTACCTAGATGCTGTGCCGTGCTATCCTACCCAGATGCTGACTGACCCTACCCAGGAGCTATACCACAGCCTACATAGGAGCTGTCCCAACATAAACAGTTGCTGCCCAGTTCCACAAATGAGTTATTCTACTTGTCTCAGCCTATCTCACATGGTACAATCTAAAAACATACATCATCAATCTCTACATCATTACTGTTCAATCTCTACACATAAGCGGTCTCATTATAACCAGGAATGTTTTTATCTCTCTGTACAATATATGTGCCATCTCTATAGATTAGCTGTACCACCTTACAGATGTGATCTCTCATTATATATAATGGTCTTTGCCCATGCACAGTAGTGGTCTCACCAAATACATAACTGTCAAATCTATACAGCAGCTCTCCCATCACTACACAGTAGAGTTTTATTTCCAGGTACTGTCCCATCCCTGCAAAATGAGCTTTCACCTTCAAGGCAGAAGTTGTCCAGAACATAATAGTGGTTCTATCAAGTACAGAAAAATCCTGCACAGAAACTCTCAAACTTAAGAGGTGCTGTCCCACCCCACAGGAGCTGCCCCATCCTACACATAGATTGTGCTATCACACAATGCCTCATCTCTACCCAGAGCTCTCACCCAACCTAGGAGCTGCCCAGGGTGCTGAATGCAGACAGCTCATCCCAAATGTGAGAGATGACCCATCCTCTCACCCAACCTAGGAGCTGCCCAGGGTGCTGAATGCAGACAGCTCATCCCAAACTGTGAGAGATGATCCATCCTCTCACCCAACCTAGGAGCTGCCCAGGGTGCTGAATGCAGACAGCTCATACCAACTGTGAGAGATGATCCATCCTCTCACCCAACCTAGGAGCTGTCCAGGGTGCTGAATGCAGACAGCTCATCCCAACTGTGAGAGATGATCCATCCTCTCACCCAACCTAGGAGCTGCCCAGGGTGCTGAATGCAGACAGTTCATCCCAACTGTGAGAGATGATCCATCCTCTCACCCAAACTAGGAGCTGCCCAGGGTGCTGAATGCAGACAGCTCATCCCAACTGTGAGAGATGATCCATCCGCTCACCCAACCTAGGAGCTGTCCAGGGTGCTGAATGCAGACAGCTCATCCCAACTGTGAGAGATGATCCATCCACTAACCCAACCTAGGAGCTGCCCAGGGTGCTGATTGCAGACAGCTCATCCCAACTGTGAGAGATGATCCATCCACTAACCCAACCTAGGAGCTGCCCAGGGTGCTGAATGCAGACAGCTCATCCCAACTGTGAGAGATGACCCATCCTCACACTAGAGCTTCCTTGTATTAGGAAACACACAGGAAATGTCCAAGGTAGTTAAACCTAGGAAGGCTCCCTCACCCTGGAGGTCAGATGTCCAACAGGTTCCTGATATGAACAGAGAGGAGTTGGGGATGTGACAGCTAAGGATAAACTGATACCCCATGCTGCCTCCAGTCCTCTCCACTGCTGCCCCAACTTTATATACTTCCATACACTCCTAAAGACATAAAGACCTTACAAGGCATTGCACAGCCCATTCCTGGCAGCTTTCCTGTGTCTAGCAAACCCAGCATCTGCTTTATATGAGGATATCATTAATTCAATACAATAACCAAATATCACTGACTTAGTATAATATTCATATCACTGAATTAGTATAATGTCCACAACATTTATTCACTATAATAACGTTCATATAATTAATTTAGTATAAACAGTGCATATCATCCATTTAGTATAATCCAGTCCATAGCACTGATTTAGTGTAAGAACCTTAGACTTACCTGGAGAGAAGAGGACACACAGGGGGAGAAGCAGAAGCTCCCTAAATCCACAGGACCTCATCCTGAGAGTCACACAAGCAGGCTGTCAGGACTCTATAATGGGGGCAAGT
>JAPZIH010000754.1:74902-154902 GCA_027410445.1 Discoglossus pictus
TTTACAATTTACCAGTGCAGGGGTGAGGCAGTGGAAGGGTTAACATGACTGATAAAAGTGTAATCAGGAGCGGTCAGCAGGTGGTCTGTACCTGGCGGTCTGATTGTCTGAAAGCGCAGCGGGGGAGACGGTCCACTTACCTGCCTCACAGCAACAACTTTACTGAGCACCCGCAACAAGAGACGCGAGGGGCAGATACACACACACATATGTATGTATATATATATATGTATATACGCAGAGAGAGAATAAAAGAGAAAGAGAGAGAGATTGTGACCGGACTACTGAACAGAATTAGAATTACCCTGACATTTTCTGTGTCCCCCTCCGCCCCTGCTAGGTTTGTCTCCATTATAATCTGCGCAGCATACCAAGCACTCTCTTACTGCTGGATGTCTTCACCCTGGAGTAAGATGCGACATCCAATAACAAGAAAAAGTGTCATATAGTCTGACCATTTTATTTCCCACAACTCTAGAATGAACTTAAAGGCATATCTATGTAAGCTTCCTGTGGGTGTGCAAAGCTGGATTTTACTTTCCTGCATATAACTTTGTAAGTACATTGAACAAATCTATATAACACATATTTTTCTGATAATCACTGCCGGTTTCTTACCGAATATTTGAAACTCAGGAAACATATATATATATATACACCTTTAATGTGCCACGTTATATACACTATGATGACCTGTGATGACCACACACCAGTCTCACTATACAATCATTACACATTCATCCATCTCCATTTTCAACCTTCCAATCTGCAGTGCTTTTTATTTTTCTTTAGACTTCAGTCTGTTTTTTCCAACACATGGATAATTCCTACCACATGCATAGGACTGGACACATACTTAAACAAGTTTTCAAGACCATCTTGGGGGTATAGACATAAAGCCAGAAAATCCCTTCACAGCGCTGACACTATGTCCGCGTCAGGTTGGTCCTAGCTCTTTTTTTTTACCGTTATACGACAATAAGTTCCCCTCCACCGAAAAAAGATAAGCATGCCCCTTGGGTGTCAAACCAGACAAAATGGAACCCTCTACGGCTCACACAGCTGTAATGTTTCTTACACACTTCCCAAACGTGCAGTTTTTCTTGAATTCCAGGTTGAGGAGGATGGGGCGCCCTCAGTGCTGGAGCAAATCTGCCATCCAACATGTTGCTTATCCAATTTCACCAAGAGATTTACTAAAAACACGTCCAGTTCATTTAGACACGAACTGCTATTAATTTGTGGGAATTTAATTCAGTTTAACTACATTTACTCAAGCAAATCTCATTATAGATGCTGGAAAATATACAAAGTAACATGAAACCTTTCTGAGATCAGCACAAGGCAAGCACTGCAGCCAGCTTGTATATACGAGAGGGTCCTGTCTGTCCAATAATCACGTAGCGCCGCACAATAATCACATAGCGCCGCACAATAATCACATAGCGCCGCACAATAATCACGTAGCGCCGTACAATAATCACGTAGCGCCGTACAATAATCACGTAGCGCTGCACAATAATCACGTAGCGCCGTACAATAATCACGTAGCGCCGCACAATAATCACGTAGCGCCGCACAATAATCATGTAGCGCCGCACAATAATCACATAGCGCCGCACAATAATCACGTAGCGCTGCACAATAATCACGTAGCGCCGTACAATAATCACGTAGCGCCGCACAATAATCACGTATCGCCGCACAATAATCATGTAGCGCCGCACAATAATCACGTAGCGCTGCACAATAATCCACACAATAGAAAAAAGGTTGTTGTAACGGAGCTGGAACACGCAGTCCAATATCTCCGCTGGTATACGGTAAAATACCCAAGAAGCACTACAGTCTCACCATTCCCGACCTCCCATATTGGACGACACACAATTTGGGAGTCAAATGAATACTGACTTTATTTTGTTATGTGCAGAAATATTTATACCCATCTCTTCCCACAGGCAATACACAATACACATAAAGAGAACAATAGGTGGGTCACACCTCCCCGAGGCTCCCTGGCAACTTTGATACAATCAGACATTGATTCAATTACACTTCTTTGTTCTTATCTGAGAATGAAAACACTGTATACAATAGACTTCCTTTATCTTATGCAGAGTCTCTGTAACAGGATTATCTCCCATGCCAAGTAGCTGCAAATGTCTGGGACAATATTCTGCAGAGCATAAACCAACATACATGCAGTATAATAGTAGGATCATATTTTAACCATAATAATCATAAAACAGGGTAAAACAGTGATGGGTTCCGTTACAGTTGTTAATTTGTACTATTTATTCGAATTGCGTAATACATGGTCCATTATGACCACCAGTTAATATACCAAATAACCGCAGCACGGACAGCAGCTAGATGGCTTGGTAGTGAGCTGGAAGGTATATCTGGAGCCATGCAGACTGCAGTGCATGCGACAGCTGCTGAAGAGTGCGCGGTGGAGGATCCACACGGCAACATGGCGATCGGGGTGGTCCCACAGGTGCTTGATGGAGTTTGGGTAATTTGGAGGCCATGGAAGAAGTTTTTGTCGTGCTCCTCTAACCACTCCCGGACAATTCTGTCTTGCTAGAAGATCCCATATACTCCAGGGAAGACCATGTATGGGGGTGTACTTGATCTGCAAGGATGGATACATAACCCAATCAGCTGAGAGTGCCTTCCAGAGGTATGTGTGAACCCAGACAATGCCAAGAAAAAACATTCCCCAGACCATAACGCTGCCGCCACTAGCTTGTGTTCTTCCAACAATGGTTTCAGAGTGCTTGTTATCTGAGGTTTCGTGCCCGACAAGCCAACATCTGTCTAATCAATGGAGCAGAAAACATGACTCAGAGAAAGCGACCTTTTGCCAGAAGAGGTCCAATTTTTGTACTGTTGTGCAAATTGAAGCCATTTCTTATGATGAACCCTCGTCAGCATGGGTTCAGTGACCAGCTGTTTGCTTCGGAGCCCAAAACACAACAGGGTTCAATGTACTGTCATTTAAGATACACGGCTGGTAGCCCCCTGGTTCGTTTGGATGGTGAGTTGTTCAACTGTAGCGTGTTGGTTGGCCCTCACACACCTCCAGAGGCAACGTTCATCTCTGACATCAATGGCACGTGGTGCTCCACAGTTTCTACGCCGTTTCTTCTCAATGGTGCCATTTGTCCAGTCACGATACACTTTAACCACAGCAGCACGCGAACAGGTCACAAACTGCGCTCTTTCAGAAATACCGCCACCCTTGGCTCAAAATCCAATGATCATCCCTTTTCCAAAGTCAGATAAAGTGCACGTTTTACCTATAACAGTGATGGGTGATATGTTTGCAGAATGCCTACATGTCACCTTATATACCCACCAAGCCAGCTCACGACACAAGCCCTATTTCATTGGCTATGTGCGGATGACGTCAGAAGTACGCAGTGGTCATAATAATGTGACTCAATCCTGAATTTCCTAAATTGAATAGATTAGCAGGTCACTGTGGGCACATTTTTCCAATATGGAATTTGAAATAACTAACCTTGCTAGTGGGCATAAAGATTTTATATAGCAAAAAAACCAAAAAGACAAAGAAAAAAAGTTTTTCAATGATAAATTTCTATATGAAAGTATTAAGCGGATACGTAACTCTGTCTGTCACTTTCTCAGGAGTGGGTGCCCCTGTAAACAAACACGTTTTCAATTAGACCTGTTGAAAGCACTGGCAGTTTTAGCTGCCATCTTGAATAATGCAAGTAGAAGTTTTCTGTAAAGTTTATTACTATAGCATGAAATCGACCAGCGGAAACCAACATGGGAGATGTCGCTGCAGCAGAATTTGATATAAATGTTACAAAATTAGTGGCTTTATTATAATTTTTTTCTTTTTACAAACGAAAAACATTTGGCTAGTTCATAGATATATATATATATATATATTTTTTTTTTTTTTAAATATGTGGCCGGTGCAAGAGCAATGCTGCCAGCCAGGTGCCAGTGGCAAACTGCATTGAAACTCAACATTTGGATCAGGGTCCAATAGAAAATGTGAAAGTGAGAATTTAATTATTGTTTTGACAAAATTGGTTTGAAATATTTAATGCACCAACAGATTGTGAAAATATGAATATATATATATATATATATATATATATATATATATATATACACATACATATACACACACTATCACAGGTAGCAGCTGCACTCGCACAGTGACAGCCCATCATTACGCCGCTCTCAGACGCTCTCTCATCTCTCCAGAGTGTTTTTCAGAGCAGTTTTGCCAAATAAACCTGATTTCCATCACTAGCTGTCACTGGCGAGAGGACACGCAGCACATGAGCAGCACAGACTCAGACAGGCACAGACAGCGCAGCATTTACATCTGACCCAGATTACAGGAGACTCAAATAGTGTGTCCAGAAACAGAGAGAGGGGAAGGAGATCCCAAAAAAGGAGAGAGAAGGGGGAGAGAGAGAGAGAAGGGGGGAGAGAGAGAGAGAGAGAGAGAAGGGGGGAGAGAGAGAGAGAGAGAGAGAGAGAGAGAGAGAGCGAAGGGGAGAGAGAGAGAGAGAAGGAGAGAGAGAGAGAGAGAGAAGGAGAGAGAGAGAAGGAGAGAGAGAGAGAGAGAGAGAGAGAGAGAGAGAAGGGGAGAGAGAGAGAGAAGGGGGGAGAGAGAGAGAGAGAGAGAGAGAGAGAGAGAAGGGGGGAGAGAGAGAGAGAGAGAAGGGGAGAGAGAGAGAGAGAGAGAGAAGGGGAGAGAGAGAGAGAGAGAAGGAGAGAGAGAGAGAGAGAAGGAGAGAGAGAAGGGGGGGAGAGAGAGAGAGAGAAGGGGGGAGAGAGAGAGAGAGAAGGGGAGAGAGAGAGAGAAGGAGAGAGAGAAAGAGAGCGAAGGGGAGAGAGAGAGAAAGAGAGCGAAGGGGAGAGAGAGAGAAAGAGAGCGAAGGGGAGAGAGAGAGTGAGAGAGAGAAGGAGAGAGAGAGAGAGAGAGAGAGAAGGGGAGAGAGAGAAGGGGTGGAGAGAGAGAGAAAGGGGGGGGAGAGAGAGAAGGGGGGAGAGAGAGAGAGAAGGGGGGAGAGAGAGAGAGAAGGGGGGAGAGAGAGAGAGAGAGAGAGAAGGGGGGAGAGAGAGAGAGAGAGAGAGAGAGCGAAGGGGAGAGAGAGAGAGAGAAGGAGAGAGAGAGAGAGAGAGAGAGAGAGAGAGAGAAGGGGAGAGAGAGAGAGAAGGGGGGAGAGAGAGAGAGAGAGAGAGAAGGGGGGAGAGAGAGAGAGAGAGAAGGGGAGAGAGAGAGAGAGAGAGAGAAGGGGAGAGAGAGAGAGAGAGAAGGGAGAGAGAGAGAGAGAGAAGGAGAGAGAGAAGGAGAGAGAGAAGGGGGGAGAGAGAGAGAGAGAAGGGGGGAGAGAGAGAGAGAGAAGGGGAGAGAGAGAGAGAAGGAGAGAGAGAAAGAGAGCGAAGGGGAGAGAGAGAGAAAGAGAGCGAAGGGGAGAGAGAGAGAAAGAGAGCGAAGGGGAGAGAGAGAGTGAGAGAGAGAAGGAGAGAGAGAGAGAGAGAGAGAGAGAAGGGGAGAGAGAGAAGGGGTGGAGAGAGAGAGAAGGGGGGGGGAGAGAGAGAAGGGGGGAGAGAGAGAGAGAAGGGGGGAGAGAGAGAGAGAGAGAGAGAGAGTGCGAGAGAGAGCAAGAGATAGCAAGAGAAAGCGAGAGAGCAAGAGAGAGAAGAGCGGGAGAGAGAGAGAGAAGAGCGGGAGAGAGAGAGAGAGAGAAGAGCAAGAGAGAGAGCAAGAGCGCAAAAGAGAGAGGAGCGTGAGCGAGAGGGAGAGGAAGAGCAAGGGGAAGAGCGAGAGCAAAAGCGAGAGGGAGAAAGGGTAGAACTCCCCCCAAAAAAGAGAGAGAGAGGAAGAGGAGGTAGAACCACACAAAAAAAGAGAGAGAGAGAGAGAGAGGAAGGAGAGGGAGGTGTGAAACTGACTCCCCAAAAGAGAGAGACTCAAGGGAGTGTGAGGGGAGGGAGACTGACCCAAAATTAGAGGATTTCAGAAGAGACTGGGCATAAGAGAGAGATTCAGGAGAGGGAGGAGAGCGAGATACTCATCTATATTCCGACCTTTCCTACTCGGCTCTCTTATCTTATAATAATAACGACAGAAGCCTCCCCTCCAGATAAATAACACAACATTCTTTATGACGTTGCCAGCGTACATTAGCGAGCTCACGTGTGAGCACCGAGAGCCCAGGGCAGGCACTCAGGGGCCCCGGCCAGCACAACCAATTAACCCAGATTTGTGTGGAAGGCGGCCGGACAAGACTCTGCCTCCCGGAGGTGGCAGCACGAGGAGGAGACGGGCAGACGGAAGATGTTGTATTAAATTAGCAGCAATGCGAAGCTGCTGGCAGGATAAGTGGAGTGGAGAGAAGTGGAGCCTCATGTATATTTATACCCGCGTGTCACACAGGAGCAGATAACACAGACACATAGATATGGCCTGGATAATCTGCCCATGTTATACTTATCTCAGGCATATGTTTGTTACTGTGTTTGACTCAACATAAAGCGATGTAGAGAAGTGTAACAAGCTTCCAGTAGATATGGTAAAGCTGTGCTTTCTCAAATTATTGCTAAATATTCCACCTTCGAGTCATGACCTCTTGTTCCTCTTTCTGGATGATATTTCCCTTCTGAACTCTATTCAATCCTTCAATATATTTGCAGGTCTTTCTAACATCACCCTTCCCCTCTAATCTATACATATTAATGTCATGAAGTCTTTCCATATAAGTCCCTTGGCCTCCATGACACTGTCCTCTCATGGTTCACATCCTACCGAGAAGATTGAACCTTTAGTGTCTCCTTGCTGGCTCCTCTTATTGGCATCGCCCTCTGACTGTTGGTGTCCCCCAAGGTGCAGTCCTAGGTCCCCTCCTTTTCATCTCTACATCTTTCCTTGGTACCCTAATAAAGTCTTTTGAATTTCAGTATGTCTTGGCAGATGACTCAGCACCAGATCTACCCCCCTCTTCTAACACGTCTCTAACTGCCTCTCAAGCATATCCTCTTGGAAGTCCACCCGTCAACGTAACATGCCAAAGACTGAGCTCCTTATCTTTCCAACCTTTACTACAACTTCCACTTCTCACATATCTCTCACTATTGTCAGTGACATCACCATTCCCACCTCCCAGGCCCCTTGTCTTGAGGTCCTACTGGACCCTTCCCTCTCTTTCATTCCTCGAATACAATCACTCGCAAAATCTTGTCTTTTTCACATAATACTCTCTTACACAAGACACAACTAAGATTCTAATACACACTCTCATCATATCTCACCTCAACTACTGCAACTCTCTCCTTGCTGGCCTCCCCATCTCCCGTCTGTCCCCACTCCAATCCATAATAACCCCTCCACTGGACTCATCTACCACACTCAATGCAGAGTGTCCATAGCTCTTCTCAGTCACTCCATTGGCTTCCCGTAGCCTCCAGAATAAAATGTAAAAACAACCCTTTTAAAAGTATACAGCCCTCGACAACACTGCACCACCTTATATCTCTACTCTTGTATCAAAATACTCTCCCAACCGCCCTCTTCGCTCTGCTAATGATCACCTCTCCTCCTCTCTTATCACTTCCTCTCACTCCCGCCTTCAGGGATTTTCTCGTGCTGACCCTATTCTCTGAAACTCCTTGCCTCGTTCCACTGGACTGTCCGCCTGCCTCAAAACCTTCAAAACCTCACTAAAAATGCATCTGTAGAAAGAAGCTCATCACCTTCAGGCTTAATATGCACATCTGCACACAGCCACCCTCCACTTGCATCAGCCCACTGCCATCTTGTATCTGTCACCCCCCTATCACACCCCAACCTTACCACACTCTCTGCTGACCCATTTGTACCACATTTGCATTGTACATGTACTTGTTCCAGTGCTGCCGGCACTGGGGAGCTACAGTTCATTGAGGGAACCATGAATGCCAACATGTACAATGACATACTGAAGCAGAGCATGATCCCCTCTCTTCAGCGTTTGGGCCGCAGGGCAGTACTCCAACATAATAATGTCCCCAAACACACCTCCAAGATGACCACTGCCTTGCTAAAGAAGCTGAAGGTAAAGGTGATGGACTGGCCAAGCATGTCTCAAGACCTAAACCCTATTGAGCATCTGTGGGGCATCCTCATACGGAAGGTGGGGGAGTGCAAGGTCTCTAACATCCACCAGCTCTGTGATGTCATCATGGAGGAGTGGAAGAGGACTCCAGTGGCAACCTGTGAAGCTCTGGTGAACTCCATGCCCATGAGGGTTAAGGCCGTGCTGGAAAATAGTGGTGGCCACACAAAATATTGACACTTTAGGCCCAATTTGGACATTACCACTTAGGGGTGTACTCACTTTTGTTGCCAACGGTGTAGACATTAATGGCGGTGTGTTGAGTTATTTTGAGGGGACAGCACATTTACACTGTTATACAGGCCGTACACTCACTACTTCACATTGTAGCAGAGGGGCATTTCTTCAGTGTTGTCATATGAAAAGATATAATAACATATGTACATGTGAGGGGTGTTCGCACTTATGTGAGATACTGTATATATATTTTACACCCACACAGGGTGCATCTTTATAATTAAAATAACTCATTAGGAGAGAGCGATGATTTTTTCATGTAACGTTTGCTTAATATACACAACATTTAAGCTCCATTTACACTTTGATTGAAAACGTTTACCAACAACCATTTGTAATTACATTTATTTGTGTACTTTTTAATTCCTTGCCTTTCTTAAAGAAACATGGAGCTCACATGTTTATCTCACACAGAGGGGGGCTTGTGTGTCATGTATCATGTATGTGCTGGCGTGTATGAATAGAGATGATCTGACGCAGCTGTGAACCAGAGGCCGTTACACGGCTCGGCGCTGACGCATTTCACTGCATGTCAATTAAACATTTGGACTCGTTAAGCACTCTCTCAGCCAAGTTAATTACTTTGCACGAGGTTGAATGTTCCCAGGATGTATTTCTTTGTGGCAGTTTCAAGGCCGGAAAGTCTAAAACGCACCGAGAAGTCACAGAGACTCACGCGAATGAGAATCGCTCCAGACTGCAAGGGGTTAACGACCATATGTATATGTAATAAATAATCAGTATAAAATGTAACTCTGCGCTAATATTCATTAATTTCCACTTACATTGACAAGAGCTTTTGTAGCCGTGCCGCTTTAATGTGGGCAATGCCAGGAGCTGGCACATGATAATGTCATTGGCATCGCCCGCTAGTAATGAGGAGCTGCCAGTCATTGTATTATTATATGACAGGTACCGGATATCTCCTGTAAACTAGCGGGCACAGCTTGGCACCTGATGGATGGCATTCCCTCCGCAGTATTGTTATCCCACAGAGAGCTGGCATAACACCGCGATGATTTATAGAGGAATATTAATGGGGTTATTTAAGGACCACTCGTATTTTCTGTGTGGATAATTACACTGGAGAAACAACCGTCATTTTTACACGCACTTATTTTTCCATTTTCTTCAGAAGTGTGTGCCCTGGCATTTTTGATATATACGACTTTAAATGCATGACAGAGTCTCTGATGCCGTACTGTATCTTTAAGGGGCAGAATCACTTAGCTGGCTCAGCAGTTGTATACGAGTCCGTTTCTCTTTGGTGTTCTCCATAAGGTTTTCATGGCAAAGATACTGGAGTGGGTTGCCAGTTCCTTCTCCAGTATACGCAATTGGTGATTTCTGTGACCCGCACATCCTGGGTGACCCTACGTGGTATAGCTCACAACTTCATTGAGGCGCACAAGCCCTGTCACCATGACAAGAGAGCGATCCAGAAGGAGTTTGGATAAACAGGCTTGTTAAATAAAAGGGCACTGCAGGGTTAAAATAAATCATGGCCCTGTATAGTTACATTGCACATAATGATGCCCAATTAGCAAAGATTTATACTAATTACAAAGTATTTTTTATTTTCTTTAATGTATTAGTTGTATTAGAACCTGTTTACTGTATGGGTGTGCAGCAAACTGTGAATCTCCATGTTTCATTTTCTATTGCAAACCTAGCATCTACCCATTGGCTCCTCTACTGTTAGCTTCATCACATGACCATGTGGATCAATAGGAAGCTAGTAGCTGTGCTGTCTGCATTAGAACATGCAATATGGAGATTTATAGAGTTCCATCTACTGTATGACATGCAATGCATTCTACTAACTCCAAAATACTCCCATGAATCAGAAACTAATTACAAAAATGGAAAAACAAGAAAGACAAAACTTATTGGGCAGAGTTAAGTGAGAAACATACCAGCATTGTGAATAATGTCCTGATAGGTCAGTAAGTAAGTCTATAGATCAGGTTGTAGATAAGAACACAACAGAGTAAAATAAAGAGCAATAAATGTCAGCATAGCATGTAGCTTACCAAAACAGTAATAGAAGGAGGGGGGAGGTAAGTGGAATGTATGTGCTATAAGACATTAAGATAGTGGGCCAGAAAGCCTAAGGCGATGTTAATGCCCAAATCCTTTGGATTAAAAAATTGAATCATTTTTCATTCAAAAGTTTTCCGCTGTTGGATAGTTCTGAAATTCCCTCTGAGTACTTTTATTTTGAGGTTCTAGATGAAGTGATTCTCCTGGGTGAAATGGTGTCCAACTGGAGTACAATAGCTGTCTTCATGGTGCTTTTTGATGGAGCTTCGGTGGAGGTTCAAATGAACAGCATAACAGGGAAAATGGCACCAAACCCTGAAATAAAAGTTGCTGCAAACTATGCCAACCCATCTGCAAAGAGGACACAGCCACGCACAACAACAAGACCCACAACATCAGAGGCTCATATTCATGTACATCATCCAATGTAGTGTACATGATACAATATACTGTATGTGAAAGGTGGTGCTACATTGGGGAAACCAGACAAAAACTACACATGCGAATGAGCCTCCACCGAAGCTCCATCAAAAAGCACCATGAAGACAGCTATTGTTCTCCAGTTGGACACTATTTCACCCAGGAGAATCACTCTATCCGGAACCTCAAAATAAAAGTACTCAGAGGGAATTTCAGAAGTATCCAACGGCGGAAAACTTTTGAATGAAAAATGACTACATTTTGTAATACTAAGGATTTGGTCATTAACATCGACTTAGGCTTTCTGGCCCACTATCTTAATGTCTTATAGCACATACATTCCACTTACCTCCCCCCCCCCCTTCTATTACTGTTTTTGTAAGCTACATGCTATGCTGACATTTATTGCTCTTTACTTTACTCTGTTGTGTTCTTATCTACAACCTGATCTATAGACTTACTGACCTATCAGGACATTATCACAACGCTGGTATGTTTCTCACTTCTTGTTTTTCCAATTTTTTTTCTCCATCTCTTTCTGTTTACTGTTTTTAATTCATACTTGTATCCGTATCGCTTTTTGACTTGATAAAGAGAGGCATTATCTCTCGAAAGTTTGTCGCTTTATTATGAATACATTTGTCCAATAAAAAAGGTATCACTATTCACTGCAATACTCTGATTATTCAACTGGATTACTGGACATTCACAGCTACCTCACTATATATATACATATACACACACACTAGACAAGCCTGTAGTGACTGTAGTGCCATTAAAACAGCATCTATGTATTTTTTAAATAAAAAAAGTAAATAATCACATATATAGTTGTGAGCATGCGGGCCGTTACTAACACTTGCGGGCTCGCGAACAGAGGGCTGCAGTTGCTGGCAAGGAGCTCCTTGCCAGCAACTGTGGACCTCGCAAAATTTACGGAGTTCCGAAAGCAAAATACGAGACACGTTACGACCCATTATGGCCTTGCAAAAACCGTCCAAAACCCGCGCACATGAAAAACACAATAAATACACACAACAAATACATAAAAAGCTTACCTACAGGAAGAGGGGGCACCCAGGACCTTGAAATCTGAAGTTACAGCTCAATTTAACTCAAAATAAAAGAGTTTAGACACTCGAAAATCCCCTAAGCGAGAGAAAAAATGGTCACCGAAAAAAACGAAAAGGAGGCTACAGTAGTGTACGAGATCCGAAAACAAAGACGCAACCCGCCCGACCCCAAAAACATTACAAACACAATATATACACACAACAAACATATAAAAAGCTTACCCACAGCAAGAGGGGGCACCCAGGACCTCTGCAAGTAAAGTTACAACTCGATTTAAGTACAAATTTCAGAGTTTAGACACCCGAAATTACCCAAGCGAAAAAATGGCCGCCGAACAAAACGAAAACGAGGCTACTGGACTCTATACACGCAAAACACCACCAAACACCTACGGATTTTCCGAAAAAGCTGGACGAGCTCCAAGAACAAGGACGCTAAATCAGCCACAGCCGCGTACCACACATTAGGCGCCATTTTTGAACAATAACTTATACAATCCGGAAGTGCACAGCTACCCTAACGGATTTGCCTCATGCACGCACACTATTACACTGCACACATTAATCACGCGTACACAGCAGTTACCACAGCACTGATGCTGCAGCAACATGAAAACAGATTGCCAGCTCTTCAGCACAATGCTGCATATATTACTTCAATATAGGTAAGCTATATTAATTTCTTATTTTATTAATTATTCATTGCCATAACAAAAAAAAACACCAACGCTGCTCATAGTACACTAACAACCAAGAGCCTCGCAATGGGCGCTCATTGTGAGCCACGAGATGAGCGCCGAAGGCGATCAGCGCGAGGCTCGCAATGAGCGCCGAAGGATCTTAAAACACCAACAAAATTAATTTTGCACCCAAACAACATTACCTGCCTTACAATCTTATCGCCGTCATTTTTTGACGGGCAAGTAGCTAGTTAAAAAATTAAATGTAAATTCCACAAATATAGCTGCATTTGAGCATAGCTTAATTAATTGGATAAATTACAGACAATTCCTTGTGTTTGCTTAGCCAGCGGAGCGTTGAAGAGGATGGTAATAAATCACATCTTGTTATTGAATACAAACTATTGGCACAAAGTAACACTCCCTAATCTCCTGAGGGTTCATCCCAACTAAACATGAAGTCTCCAGCACTCACTGTATGGATCACACGGTCCATGAGGTCAGAGCTGTACCATGGGTCCTGGGTGGACATACAACTATGGGACTGGGGATCTGCCCAGGAGGTTATCCTGATAGGGCTCTTTATCTGTCTCTTTCCATACAGTGGAAACAGCAACCAAACTAGACCAACCTAGGAGACATGTCAGCACCTACTGTAGTCCCACACCCAAAAAAACCTAATGGAGCAACTCTGCTAAAACTACACTGATTTTTTTTTATTATTAAAATACTGTTTTATTGCTAACAAACCAACTAGATAAACAACTTAAATCCTACTGTATGACACTGTAGTGGCCCTTAGTATTAAAAAAATAGTACAATTGTGTTCACATTTTAACGTCTAAATAAAGTTAAAAACTTGTTTCCTGCTCAGAATTCTGAGAAATCCAGTTATTACACTGCATTCTGGGAACCTGAGCAGGGACATGCAAATGTGCCCACAAAGGCTTTGCTCTTGAAATCCATTACAATTGTAAACACATATATATATATATATATATATATATATATATTAGTTGGGGCACTTCCTTTTAGTGCCCATTGTGTGCTCAGTGCTGTACGATTACCTCAGTCATTACATCATCTGAGGTGCAGCAATGCCAGCGTGTGGGCAGGATATGGCACCTGCTGGAAATAATCTCCAATAGCTGAAATACAATCACAAAGCAGTGCAGAGCAGACAATGCAATCTTTTGTGTGCTTGTGTGTGGTCAGCCACGCGTTTCGCCTTCTCCAGATGCACCTGCACCCCTGCAGATCTAAGTTGTATTTGTGGGTCTCAAGCTCTGATGGACACATTTCTAACAATGTGGAAACCTGCTCTCGCATCTCTTGGTTCCCATATTGTGGTGTATAAGTGAAATTCACACTGAGCTGCAGATCTCATGAAACGCGTAGAGAGATAACGAGAGGAAGTGTGGGTGGGGGGATTCCTGTCTCTCTATTCTTCCTCCCACTCACCATCAACCCATCCATCTCTCTCTTTTGATCACACTTTCGTTGTGAGGGGGTCCTCAGCGCACCTCTCCCTGCCTTTGTGTGGATTGTCTGTACAGTTCAAGCCTTTCTCCCACTCTCAGCTCCCTGTGTATCCATCTCCTGTTTAATTTAACAGATTTATTCAGGTCTTAAAAGCAATATCACATAATATTCCCGGCTCCCCCCACCCCCCAGGCCCTGCTATTCCCCTGCTGCTGTTCCTCATCTATTTTTAAACACAAAATAGTTTTAGATTAGTTCCCCACCTTATCCCCCTGGCAAGGAGCCGTGGCGAGGAGCGACCCTCAGAACCAATCCATGGAATGTGTCCAATCCCCAACACTACACAAGACATGATGTTAAACAACTACTCAAGATTCACTTAATTCAGCACAGTTTGGAACACATCAAAGAAAAGATCTCATAAAACCATCTTGAAATACTTTTTGCATTTTTGAAATACGTTCTTATTACACAGAGAAATTTACTATGACATTCCCCCAGGCAAAGCCACAACAGCAGCTCCGTGCAGAGAGCATAAGCAGAAATGGAGTTATTTCTCTGTTCAGATGGAGTTGTGAAGCATTGACTGCTGGTATCAACTAAAAGTGACAGTTGTGGGTTAACATCTGCTGCATTCCTGAAGTTCACGGAAAAACTATAAATCTTTGTGCTTACAGAGCCTTCACCGCTCGGTGTGGCAGATGTTGTTAATCATGGAACAGTCAGGAGTGTATTTGTAAACAGACCTAAGACTTTAATATTTTAGCTGTTATTAGTGTTATTTAAAATAATAGATAATTTTTTATATAGAATATTGTGCTCTCTTTCACACCATGAAGAGCACCGACAATGAGGTAAATGGCCCTTTATTAACTTACCTGCTCTGCATTTAGGTGGATGGAGGTCCCTTGGTCAGGAATCCAAGGTCAGGAGACAGAGGTCCCTTGGTTCGGATTCAGAGGTCAGGAAACAGAGGTCCCTTGGTCAGGGTTCAGAGGTCAGGAAACAGAGGTCCCTTGGTCAGGATACAGAGGTCAGGGGACAGAGGTCTCTTGGTCAGGATTCAGAGGTCAGGGGACAGAGGTCCCTTGGTCAGGATTTAGAGGTCAGGGGACAGAGGTCTCTTGGTCAGGATTCAGAGGTCAGGAAACAGAGGTCCCTTGGTCAGGATTCAGAGGTCAGGAAACAGAGGTTCCTTGGTCAGGATTTAGAGGTCAGGGGACAGAGGTCTCTTGGGCAGGATTCAGAGGTCAGGAAACAGAGGTCCCTTGGTCAAGATTCAGAGGTCAGGGGACAGAGGTCCCTTGGTTGGGATTCAGAGGTCAGGGGACAGAGGTCTCTTGGTCAGGATTCAGAGGTCAGGGGACAGAGGTCCCTTGGTCAGGATTTAGAGGTCAGGGGACAGAGGTCAGGGGACAGAGGTCCCTTGGTCAGGATTCAGAGGTCAGGGGACAGAGGTCTCTTGGTCAGGATTCAGAGGTCAGGGGACAGAGGTCCCTTGGTCAGGATTCAGAGGTCAGGGGACAGAAAACTCTTGGTCAGGATTCAGAGGTCAGGGGACAGAGGTCCCTTAGTCAGGATTCAGAGGTCAGGGGACAGAAAACTCTTGGTCAGGATTCAGAGGTCAGGGGACAGAGGTCTCTTGGCAGGATTCAGTGGTCAGGGGACAGAGGTCCCTTGGTCAGGCTTCAGAGGTCAGGGGACAGAGGTCCCTTGGTTGGGATTCAGAGGTCAGGGGACAGAGGTCAGGGGACAGAGGTCCCTTGGTCAGGATTCAGAGGTCAGGGGACAGAGGTCCCTTGGTCAGGATTCAGAGGTCAGGGGACAGAGGTCTCTTGGCAGGATTCAGAGGTCAGGGGACAGAGGTCCCTTGGTCAGGATTCAGAGGTCAGGGGACGGAGGTCCCTTGGTCAGAATTCAGAGGTCAGCAGACGGAGGTCCCTTGGTCAGGATTCAGAGGTCAGCAGACGGAGGTCCCTTGGTCAGGATTCAGAGGTCAGCAGACGGAGGTCCCTTGGTCAGGATTCAGAGGTCAGCAGACGGAGGTCCCTTGGTCAGGATTAAGAGGTCAGGGGATGGAGGTCCCTTGGTCAAGATTCAGAGGTCAGGGGACGGAGATCTCTTGGTCAGGATTCAGGACCTATAGATGCCTGACAAAATAAAACAAACACAGTGGATGAAATTAAATTAAAGGGACATATAGTCGCACAGTAACGGCCGCAGTTATTGAAGAAATCAAAAGTACACATATCAATAAATATAATTAATTACATTTGGTCATTATTGTTTTCTAGTATTTTTTTCTTTTTAGGTAAATTATGCTTCAAATAACATCCATTTGTAATTACATTCTTTATATGTGTACTTTTGATTTCTGTAATAACTGGAAAGTTTTCTGTGTTTATTATTAAAGGGTCACCCCAAAGTCAAATGTTTTTTTAGTTACTTGTAAAGAGCATTAAAGTCTAGCTATACATTGTACAAGACATTTATTTGAAAAGCAAATTGTTCCTGATTATATATACAGTATACTGTATATATATATATTATTTTCATCACATATTTTTTTCAGTAATAATTTAGGCTACAGTGATAAAATGTGAGATTTTATCGACCTTATAACACATTGCGCACGTAATATGAATTTATAATTACACCCCGAGGCTTCTCCTGTTAATAAAATATATAATACGGTAGTCTATAAATTACCATAACTGGCCCCGCAGAGAACTCAGCGCCTGTGAGGTTGAGAAAGAAGATAATATAGACGTAGAGAGGTGCGTGGAGAGGAAACATTAATATAAGTTAGATACACGGAGATAAACCCAACTCCAACACAGAGAACACCTGCATGGCTGTAGATAAGACTCCGGGGGTAGAAGCGCCGTCCAGTGGATGTGGTAGGACTGAGCATAAATCAGCTGGGAGGACCAAGCATTAGGGTGGTCTGCATTAAAGGGATATGGAAGGTTCCTGGCTGTTGCTAGCTATATAATATCCCTTTGTATCCATTTACTTTTATGTACTTTAATTTATTAAAAAGCGCTAATAAGCTCTGTTGTTACTGCCTAAAATCAAACAAATAGTCCCTGCATGGGTCTGCCCTCTGAAGCATATGTAGTAACCGACTCTGGATGTGCAGTGTAGTGTCCTAGCCTATCTGGAGCCACGTCTCAGCAGCATCTTGTTGAGAGATGGTCACCGATTGGTTAGTATGAGACAGAGCATAGCAAGTACTGTGTCGTCAGAAGCTGCAGAGGGCAGACCCATACCGGGACTATTTGATTATAAGCACTTAATAAAATAAAGTACATGAGAGTAAATAGATACACAGGTATATTATATACCTAGTAACATCCAGGAACCTTCCATATCCCTTTAAATAAAGATTGCAAGCTCTTCACGCAGTTTGCCATAAATGATAACTCTGCAAGCTCTACATGAAATAAAATGAAATATTAAATTAAACCAGATTGCAAGCTCCTATGGTAGTGTCAGGGTAGTCGGCATGCCTATCCGCCTCGCACAGTGACACACGGAGGGACAGAGGCCAACATGGCAGCCCCCCAGAGGCAGTGACATAGAAATGATATATAACATGGCTTTCATTATGCTACTCAACCTATTAAAGGGCCACTAGACTGTCCCATTAACGTGCTGTGTATGTGGCCCTAGGGTGGTCAAAAATTATAATTTTTTTCTATATATACAACTAAAGGGTAAGTGGGTGTGGGATAGAGGCAGAGATGGAGCAGAGAAAGATATAGTAAGGAGAAGTGCCCCCCGCCCCCCAAACACATTACAGGGAATAGGCTGGGGGCCACGTGACAAGTGCACGGGGGCCACATGGGCCAGGAGGGCCACACAGCCCTTCATGGCCTGGTTTTCTTTTCGTCACTGACCTATTTTCTACACGCCGGGACACGGAGGCCGAGCGGTGCGAGATGTTTTATTAAAACACAACTTCTGAATGTTTTAATAATGAATATTGACCTACACGTATATGAGATTCCTGCTCCCGCAATATACCGCCATCACAGACCCTTCACTCATTGCCTCCTTAGGGGGTAGACACACAAAAGGGTCTGACAGATAATCACTGGAATAGATTGTAAGCTCACGGGACCAATGGCTGTAATTAAAAAAAAATAAGTGGATATAGAATTTTATGTAAAAATTAACTAAAAGACCCACTCTGAGGCAATGACCTTATCAACAGTATTACATTACATGGGGGCGATAAAGGAGCATGACCAGTTGAAAAACAGTAACAGTGACAGATGTTTAACAATGGGACAATTTAATTATTAGAATATATTGGTCACTATTACCAGGTTTTCACCTAGGCATGCTCTTTATTACCCCCCACTGATAATTTTAGTTGATGATGATAAGTCCATTAGTTGAGTGATAATTTATACTTAAAATAATCCATTTAAGGGCCGTACACTTATTTTATGTTTTAATAAGTGTATACGGGGGTATATGAATTCATGAATTCAAGTTACAAGTGGCTTTAGATGGCGCCGTGGCCATGTGGTATGTTCTGATTCAGGACCCTGGAGAGCTCAGCAATAAGGAATTTATCATGAAAAACTCCTATTTCCGGCTTCCTATTAGACTCAATTTAAAAGATTTCAGGCTTAAAATGCCAATTATATATAAGATATTGCATAAATAACTGGTGATTTTAAAGGGTTAAACAGATTTTGGCCACTGAATTCAATGCTGAGCACGTTTGCCAACATGAAATACGTGAAATAGTCATTAAACTGGTCCATGCTCGCTTTTGGTATCAAATATGGTGCCAACGTTGGTACTAATGCAGGTTCCAAAGCAACAGTTAAGTATCCAGTGTTTTAAATGGTTAAAAGGCTTTGGGCCAATTACATTTGATAAACACATTTTATATTGTTCAACAGTAGAAAAATAAAAAAGCTTTATCTGATATCCACAGAAAACACACCCATTATAGATCTTCCTACATATTATACACTTCTGGTTGGCCAACTTGGCCAAAACGCTAATTCGTTTTTTTTTTTTTTAAATAAATATTGGGTGTTTTGGGCCATTGAATTGAATATTGGGTCCCCTACTAAGTGTCTCTTGTTAGAGGGCTACCTGAAGTACGAGTATAGCCCAGTCCAGTGCGGTTTTGGACATCCAACAATGAGCGAATGTTGTCAAAATGATTAAATACGTTGGTAGAAATGCGTCCTATAACTTGAGAACCCTATGTAGCCTTCACTCGTGGTATCACCTATACCTTGGGCATACCAGCCTAAGTTATAGTCAGTGTACATGGGAGATGCCCAGCTAAGACCGTCTGTGGTGTTGAGCTCCAGTGACGAAGAAGAAGAAGAAGGTCTGAAAAGGGCACAATCACACCTGCCATCTGAGGAACCCATTGTGGGAACACTTTTGATCTGAAAAGATAGCTCTTGATGTGAAGTAATCAGAATTTGACTGAACCTCCTTAGTATTTTTTAATTCTGGATATTTTTATTCTGAATTGATATTATTTACCGGTTTTTATTCCATTCAACATATTCTTGATTGGATACGATTTTATACCACATTGCATTCCATTTACCCCTTTTCATTTCTTTGTACATATTTATTGGATACGCTTTTATATCACATTGGATTGTTCGGGCCTTCAGTTGTGTTCGACTCTCAGTGATCATATGGATGCAGGCACATCTGTGTTTCTGATGCGCTCCATATGGTTTTCTTGGAAAAGATACTGCAGTGGGCTGCCAGTTCCTTCCCCAGTGGACCTCGATTTGTCAGACCTCTATGCTATGACCTGCCCAGAAGGGGATTGCATTAGATATCACAATATTATTTCTAGGAGATGATCATGTTTCCTTTGTACAGTTTACTATTTAAGTTGTTTTCTTATATTGTTTTTATACTTCCCATATGGGGTATCTTGTAGACCCACCTATATATATATATATCTTTGGAATAAACCTATTGATCAGCGGTATAGAAGGTCGGTGCGCATGTTCCTCTATTTGATTACTGTATTATTGATAGGTTTTCTCACTACTAGTTAATGAGACCATGTCATTCACAGATCTTCTCGGAGAAGTATTCAATCAATAAAGCAATCGAAGGTATTGATTAAATTACAAGGAATACGTGATTGGATCTGAGGAAGAACAATGTGTCAAACCCTCCATCTTCATCAGACACTTCCAGAATGTGCAACAGAACTAAAAAAAAAGCGTGAGAGGATGAAAAGGTACACCGGGATTCTGATTGGCACGAGGGATTGTCCATCTAAAAAGAGACAGAAGGGGACGTGCGAGTCTGCGAATAACGAGATTTAATTCAATGACCCAAAACATCCAATATTTAATCAAACAAATGTAAATGAGCACGTATGTCAAGATGGCTGGCCACAGATGTATAATATGTAGGAAGATATACAATGTGTCCATTGGACTTGGATTTAATAGCCCAAAGCCTTTTACCATTTAAAAAGACTGTGTTTTATTTTTAAGTGCACTTGTGCCGACGTTGGCACCTTCTTTGATGCCCAAAGCAGGGTCGGGTCAGTCTAATGACCAATGTATTTCTTGTGAGGACCAATGTATTTCTTGTGAGGACCAATGTATTTCTTGTGAGGACCGGTTATTTATTCAACATGTGAAAAGTGCCATTTGTGCCAAGCTTGCCAGCCATTTCCACTCCCAAAACACCTTTGTCCAACCTGATAACCAATGTAATTTATGTCGGGGACATCCACTTAATGTGCCAGCTCTGAATTCAGTAGCTCCAGACCTTCTAACCCAGTAAAAACCCCAATTACGTATTCAAAATAAAAATAAAAATTGCACATGTGCTAAAGTTGGCACCTTCTTTGATGCCCAAAGCTGTGTGATGTTATTTTATGCCCCCCGTCTGTGCTTACAGCCTTTAAATTGTGATTTAACCTTACAATAAGCCTTTAATAAAGGATGAGAGGCTTTTAAACTGAACTGAAGAAGGCAATTTCCACCTCGTTATTTCAGGTCAGACATGGAGCTTCTTACCAAGATGGCGCGGGTTGTTGGGACACGGACTCTCCCTGCTCAATCTGGTTGTTTAATCATTAAACATATGTACCAGTATGTTCTAGCTGCTCTCTCACAGAGCATAACCTGGGGATTTGCACCATCAGCACCCCCACACTGGAGTATATTATGGATGGAAACTATTGGTTTGACCCACTCAACTTGAAAGGGTGTGAAGGGCTGCAAGGTTACCCAGAGATTATCTCTCGCTACATTTATAATAATAGCGACGCGCAGCTGTTAGAATGAGGCCCTGCTATCTCATGCTGCTCAGAGGGACAGTGGGCTCTCCTTAGTTGGACGGGGTTATCAGTTGCTGTCAGTAACAGATGTATCTCCCATATTAAGCACAGGATTAATTAGCCCTATTAATGTCTGCTCGTTAGTGGGGAGTCAGACTTTGATAAATGGCCTGCTCCGTCCCTCCTGCCTCTCATGTTGCTCACAGACCACGTGTATCAGATCATGGCCTCTGCTTCACGTGTAATGAGGTGGCCGCCATGACAGTAACATATCACATGCATTTATAATCGCAATATACTAATAGCTACTAAGGCATGGAAACATATGAAAGAATAACCAATCGCTAGAGTGCTCTGCATTAAATAAGGTCCTTCAGATTGGCTTTACTTAGCACCGTCTACCTAAGCTTACAGTTTGATTGTCTTTATTGCAGATTGCAAGCTCTTAGGGCAGATTGCACTAATATAAACTCAAGCTGCAAGATCTTAGGGTGGTCTGCATTAACTAAAATCAGACAGGAGCTCTTAGCATAGTATGCATTGTTTAAGATAAGATTGCAAGCTCCTATGATAGCCTGCATTAAATAAAACTAGATTACAAGATCCTAGGATATCTTGCATTAAATAAAACTAGATTGCAAGATAAAAGGATACTCAGGATTATATAAAAGCAGATTGCAAGCTCTCGTGGTAGTCTACATTATATAAAGCCAAAAATCTTTAAAAACAGGATGCTTACCACTGTGCCGCCATACACCACTTATAAATATAGTGTAAATCCCTAATATAATATATAACAGTAACAGACGCCTTATTATTTATGCAGGTTCTTGTGGGACGGCTTCAAGGGCTAAACTAAAATGACAATATCTAAGTCTGTAAACAGATTTTCCACATGATTTTCCACCATCTAACTAATGGTGCCTTCTGTGGTCCTTTAAACTGTACAAAAGAGGGAAAATCATCAGACCAAGCAGATATTAAATAAATATTATCCCTTGTGAATATGCACTGGAAGTAAATAATAGATTTAAGGAACTAGACGTGGAAGATAGAATGCCGGAAGAAGTTTGCAACATTAGCCAGGGAACAGCGAAAAAGAATATCCCTTAAAGAAAGAAAAGTAAGAAGCAAAACTGGCTGTCTGATGAGGCTTTGAAAGTAGCTCAGGAAAGAAGGAAAGCGAAAGGTGGTGGAAATAAGAAAAGATTTGTCCAACTGAATGCAGAATTCCAGAGGATAGCAAGAAGAGACAAGGAGACATTCTACAGGGAGCGATGTAAGGAGATCGAAGAAGATAACAGAAGGGGTAATTCAAGAGATTTTTTCAAGAAAATTGTGCATCTCAAATGCACCTTTCATGCCAAAGTGGGTGTGATAAAAGACAAAAGTGGCAGGAATACACTGAAGATCGAAACAGGAAGGATCTTAACAGCAGTGATGACCTCAATAGCTTGTGCAATGACATGGAGCCGGACATCTTGGAGAGTGAAGTGAGATGGGCCCTAGGATGTCTTGCTGATAATAAGGCTGCAGGAGTTGATGGAATCCCAGCTGAACTATTCAAAATCCTACAAGATGATGCTGTGAAAGTGCTGCTTGCCTTATGCCAACAAAATTGCAAAACTCAACAGTGCCCTATAAACTGGAAAAGTTCAGTCTACATCCCAAAAAAAAGGCAGTGCCAAAGAGTGCTCCAATTATCGAACAACTGCACTTGTTGCACATGCCAGCAAGATAATGCTTAAGATCCTACAAGCTCGACTCCAACAATATATGGACCAGGAACTACCAGATGTGCAAGCTGGGTTCTACAGAGGAAGAGGCACAAGAGATCAAATTGATCAAGTCTTCTGCTTCATAGACTATTCTAAAGCCTTTGACTGGGTGGATCACAACAAAATGTGGCATGTCCTTAAACAGATGTGAGAACCAGATCATCTCCTCCTCCTAAATAATCTGTGTGTGGACCAAGAAGCCACGGTCAGAACCAAACATGGGACAACAAAATAGTTCAAGATCAGAAAAGGAGTGCAACAAGGTTGTATATTGTCACCTTATTTATTCAATTTATATGCAGAGTACATCATGTGTAAGACTGGGCTGGAGGAATCCAAAACAGAACTTAATATTGCTGGAAGAAATACCAACAACCTCAGATACGCTGATGATACTACTCTGATGGCTGAAAGTGAGAAGAAACTAAAGGACTTATTGATGAGGGTAAAAGGAAACAAAGTCGCTGTTTAACCTTAAGAAGATGAAGATAATGGCAAATGGCAGTCTCAGTTCCTGGCAAATAGATGGGGAAGAAGTGGAGGCAGTGACAAATTTTATTTTCTTGGGATCCAAGATCTCTTCAGATGGTGACTGTGGCCATGGAATTAAAATACGATTGCTTCTGGGGAGGAAAGCTTTGGCAAGCTAGTAAAAAGATAAAGATATTACACTCTCAAGAAAGGTCCGCATAGTTAGACCTCTGATATTCCCAGTAGTAACATCTGGATGTGAGAGCTGGGCCCGAAAGAAGTCTGAGCGACGTAGAATTGACGCCTTTTAATTGTGGTGTTGGAGAAAACTTCTTAGAGTCCCTTGGACTGCGAGAAGATCCAATAAATCAGAACTACAGGAAATCAAGACAAACTGTTAACTGGAAGGTTTGATCATGAGGCTGAAGCTCAAATATTTTGGCTACATCATTTTGGCTACATCACGGCAGAATTCCCTATAAAAGACTGTGATGTTTGGAAAGATTGAAGGCACAGTCCATCAGGTCACAGAGAGTCGGGCACAACTGAACGACTAAACAAACAACCACTGAGGAGAGAGCTACTGAGAAGAAATTGGAGACATATTTGGCAATGGAAACACCACCAAGATTAATATAATTTACACACTGAGGTATTTCCTGATATTTTATTTATGAGTCAGATTTCCAGCAATCAGTACAATATGTGTGGATCCAGTGACTAATGATGTACAGTGTTAATTAGTTATATTAACATTTAATGAGGTTGTTATTAGGAAGTTCCAGAACAAATCTGGCTGAGAATGTTCCTAATCAGATGTGTGATTTTCCTGTAGGCCCGAGCTTGCCGGCACACCCCGGGGCCCGAGCTGTAAAACATGGCTTGCCGGCACACACCGGGGCCGGGCTCCTGATTTATAGATGGAAGGGTCCCTGACATCTCATATTTACAGCCTGATCCTTGTAGTACCATGTGTTATGGGGTTTGAATAACTAACCTTCATAATAGGAAAAAATATTCTGCAATAAAATAACCAAACAGCATCTAAATATTTACCTTTTATGTGCAGTTATTCTTTATTACTGGGTTCCATTTCCTTTCATGAGCTGTTTTGTTCAGCTGCTCTCTGCAGATAATATGTCAATATAAACCAGGGCTGGCAGCAAAACTAACAGGAAGCTAATTAGTTTACAAAGACAGACCCTCCTGCAAAATAACAGAGAGCAGCAGGCAAGAACAAAATGGATGCCTACATTAAAGAGTAATTGCATATAACAGTTACAAGATGTAAAGGCGGTGTTTTCTTTATTATCAAGTTAAGATATTCAAAAAACAATATAGAAAATAAATTGACTGCAGCGTTCCTATAGCATCACCATGACCATTATTCACTAAGCTTCACCTAACGCTTTGTAGGCCGATTTCCATACGGAAGCTACTAGAAAACAGTCACTGCAACCTCAGTAAATGTAGCTTTTAGAACTTACATTTGATATTTAGTATATTCGACTTGAGAATGTCTGCCATTAAGGGAAGTAGGTACAAGAGAAGCAAATAGACAGGTCAGAATACATTTAAGACAGCCTCCTGGGCAGATCCTCTTTATACCCTCTAGACACACTAGAGATATAATGGTTTAAAAACCATGTTGAATTTATTTTCTCTCGATATATTTGGGGCTAATTAGTTACTGAACAATAGAATTGACAAATATTAAGGTTTTAAATGTGAGTGGCCCTTTAATAAAGCTTTTTAATTAAGAACATAGTCATTACTATACACCATCTAAGATATGAAATGATGTTTGGGGCCCACTCCAACATTACTCCAGACGTGAATATGGAGGACAAGAGTCACACGAGGCTAATGGTCCACGAGTATAATGCACATAACACCAGTACACGAAGGCCGGGCAAGCGTGCCAATATACCCACCCTGGGAGGTATCAGGTGTGACTTACGGGAAGGTCTGACCATACCACAATAACAAATACAGCTTATTGCCTTTGCAGTGGCTGTCATGTAAGAGGCAGCCATGACAAGATAGAGCAGCGCTAGATCAGTCACAGCCAGCATGATGTGCGGCTGCCTAGTTGGCCTAATGGGTAATCTGGCCCTGGACACATCATCATGTCTGCCCGATGTGTGAAAGGACGTTCCAATTGGACTACTCTGTCACTTTAGGACACACAGAGCCTGGACAACCAATAAAAGAGATGTCGAGGTCCTCATCCAGCACGATAGACAAACACACCTGCCCCTCATGCACTGAACAGGAAGTATAACAAGATGTCTGCCACTAGGAGACTGCTAAAAGGAAGATGTTCTCTACAGTACCTATATGCTCACATCTTACATAGCTGCCAAGGTTTTACTTTTCCTATGTTGCGCACGTCTTTAGTGGTGATATAGTTAGACACTAAGGCCACTCCCACATCTGGGTGACATCACACAAACCCCCCAGTCAGTCAGCGCTTCTGTGGTAATAAACACTGCTGATCATCTCTAGATATTCACACTGAGCTCCTGATGGCCGTGCGGCTGAGCAGAGCTGACACACCGCCCCAGAGGGGCCCGCTCTGCCCGCAATGCGCCACCTCCATGACACCTCACTGACCTTGGCCAGGAGGATGGTGCAGAGGCCCTGACAGCAGCCTGACTGCTCACTGATGGTGCAATGGTGGGGGCTCCATGACTGTCAGCCCCCGCCTCACTATATAAAGTGAAGCTCTCCTTCAGGGTTTTACATTTGTGTAGTAGAAAACCAAATAACACTCCACAGATCCTGTAGCGGAACCCATCACTGTTTTACCCTGTTTTATGATTATTTAATTCTTGGTTAAAATATGATCACATTGCTGTACTGTAGATATGTTGTTTTATGTTCTACAGAGTATATTGGCTCAGAATATTAGCCAGACTTTTGCAGACCTAGGCTAATAGATAATCCTGTTACAGAGATTCAAGAGATAAGAAAGTTGTAAAGGATCCTTGCATTTTCCAAAGTGTTTTTATTCTCTGATAAGAACAAAGAAGGATGATCTAATTAATGTCTGATTGTATCCAAGTGGCCAGGGAGGTGTGACTCACCTATTGTCCTATATGTGTATTGTATGGGGGATATGTGCAATGTCTGTGTGTTATGTGTAAAAGATATTTTTACTAACTTTTGAACCCCTGGTCTGATTCATGCCATTTTTTGTATACGTTGTTCCCCTGGGTGAGAGCTATTGAATGGTGCGGGACTTAAAGGTGTACCCCCTGTATTTGAGGTACATCCAGAATGTGGTTAAAATTGTGTCTGTTTTAATTGTGTTACCTGTTATCTGAGGGGAGGAGACGTGGGGGTTGAACCATGTAGATAATTGGCTGTTGTGATAATTATGTGGGTGTAGCCCTTCAGAGGGCACCATTGCATAAAAGGAGATTCCCTGTCATTAATAAATAGTTCCTCTTGACCCTTCAAAACGTAGCCTCGTCTCGTTATTTGAGGGGATCGCTATCATACTGGGGATTGCTATGCTTCTGCATACTCCCTTGAGCTGTAACTACTGAACGCTTGTTCCTGATGTACTATCCTTGGAGTCTGTGGTGGTTTTGGTGTCCGGTGCGGTGCTTGTAGGCCTCGACGCAAGCTAGGACGCATCCATCAACGGAGGTACCCGGTCGGGGTGCCAGTAGATCCGTTACATTGGCTGGCAGTGGTGGGATGGCGTCCTAGTAAGAGGAAAAGCAGCACGGAGACACCGGTAACGTTTGGAGTTACAAATTGAGGGCAACGCTAGTATCCGTACAGCCCCCCTGGCTACAGCAGGATGGAACCGGCTAGTTTTCAGACAGCGTTTCATGATGAGGAGGAGGAGGCGGCGGCCGCGGACTACAGGGATGCAGACAGAAAGGAACTCTGGTATGATGCCCTGGAAGATGCCCAATGGCAGCGAGGTGAGAGTCTCCCCAGTGATGAGCAGCGGCTACAGAAGCGTGTGGCGATGCAGATGTATCTATTGGGAGAGCAGCCCCTGGATGAGTGGGTGACAAGACTAGAAACCCTGGTATGGCGAGAGCTCTGGCTAGACAACGCATACCAGGCCCTCTGGTGGCATACCGTTCGACTTACCCCCTGGACGTCTGAACACGACTTACCGGAGGGGGATGATTATGATGGCCCGGGTTTATTATGGGATGCCTTGGAGGACGATATTGATCTTGGCAGCACGGAGGGGTCTAGGTTTTGGGACAGCTACGACTACCGGATGGGCATGTATGTCTGGGATGACGAAGGCGAGGTGAGCAAAGACATGACCCACCTGGTAACGAGAGAGTGGGAGCTGGAGCAGGACTACCAACACCTGCTCAGCCTTGTGCAGCCCCAACCTACTCGACAAGCAGAACCAGACTTCATTGACTGGTCCTGGGATGACCTCCAGATGGCAGGTAGAGATGGGACCGAGGTCTCTCTACCGGCCCTACAGAGGGCAGAAGGTGTCGTCCTTCCCCTCCAGCGGCAGTGTGAACCCCAGGGGGCAGAAGGTGTCGTCCTTCCCCCCCAGCAGCAGTGTGAACCCCAGGGGGCAGAAGGTGTTGTCCTTCCTCCCCAGCGGCAGTGTGTTCCCCAGGGAGCCGAAGGTGTCGTCCTTCCTCCCCAGCGGCAGTGTGTACCCCAGGGGGCCGAAGGTGTCATCCTTCCACCCCAGCAGCAGTGTGTACCCCAGGGAGCTGAAGGTGTCGGCCTTCCCCCCCCAGCGGCAATGTGTACCCCAGGGAGCAGAAGGGGCCGTCCCTTCTCCCCAGCGGCAGTGTGAACCCCAGGGGGCAGAAGGTGTCGTCCTTTCCCCCCAGCGGCAGTGTGTACCCCAGGGAGCTGAAGGTGTCGTCCTTCCTCCCCAGCGGCAGTGTGTACCCCAGGGAGCTGAAGGTGTCGGCCTTCCCCCCCAGCGGCAGTGTGTACCCCAGGGAGCTGAAGGTGTCGTCCTTCCTCCCCAGCGGCAGTGTGTACCCCAGGGATCTGAAGGTGTCGGCCTTCTCCCACAGCGGCAGTGTGTACCCCAGGGAGAAGAAGGGGCCGTCCTTCCTCCCCAGCAGCAGTGTGAACCCCAGGGGGCAGAAGGTGTCGTCCTTCCTCCCCAGCAGCAGTGTGAACCCCAGGGGGCAGAAGGTGTCGTCCTTTCCCCCTCAGCGGCAGTGTGAACCCCAGGGGCCAGAAGGTGTCGTCCTTCCCCCCCAGCGGCAGTGTGTACCCCAGGGAGCAGAAGGTGTCGACCTTCCTCCACAGCGGCAGTGGGTACCCCAGGGGGCCAAAGGTGTCGTCCTTCCCCCCCAGCGGCAGTGTGAAACACAGGGGGCAGAAGGTGTCGTCCTTCCCCCCCAGCGACAGTTTACCCTAACCAGGGGAGACACCAATCTCCCAGACGGCGCAGATGGGACCGTGGTCTCTGCGCCCACAGCTTGTCCAGATCCCCAACTACCGTCACTGGGACAACCGGAGGAGGGGGTAAGTACAAATTCCCCTCCCCAGCTAACTTCTAATGTGGCCCCAGGGTTAACAGAGGAAATGTTAACCCCCACTGACCCCCACGTTTCCCTGGCTACTGAGCCGGAATATGTCCCAAGTACCCCAGCAGAAGAGCTGACAGCGGGGCAGAGTGCAGTCGGCCTCTGCCCTCCCTTTGTCCCTTGTACAGAGCAGGAGGTCCTGCAGGTTATACCAGCAGAAGAGCTGGCATCAGGGCAGAGTGCCGCTGGCCTCTGCCCCTCAAGTCCCCTCAGCGTGTTGCACCATCACCCCAGCAAAATATCCAGGTGCCTGGTTAGACTTCCCCCCAAAGGGGAGATGTGTGACGAAGTGCCCTTCGCCACTTTGGCTTGGAGAGGACTGTTTGCCAGCCTCCTGCCCTGCGACTATGGCCCTGGTACATATTGCCCTTTGGAACCAGTGTTCGGCCATACCAGAGTGTATGTCACTCATTCTGGCCCTTTACATACAGGGGGTCATTCTGTACTTGCCCTGTGGGAGCGGTGATACCCCAGATAGCTATGCCATGGAGCCCATTCATATGATGAAAGACTATGGGAAAGACTTTAGCTACATGGCAATTGAACTGTGTGAAGAGGATCTGAGCGCTATTCGGTAGTTTTGTGCGCTCAGATCCCAGCTATCTGGGGATATGGGAAATGTGAGTAAATGTGAATTGCAGTAATGCTGATGGGTTGTCAAACTAGAGAATTGACCAACAAATACTTTTGTCCGGACATCCCCAGGCCGATCCGTCGGGATCAGACCGTGTATGCCGTCTTATGGTCACGGGGGAGGTGTGTAGCGGAACCCATCACTGTTTTACCCTGTTTTATGATTATTTAATTCTTGGTTAAAATATGATCACATTGCTGTACTGTAGATATGTTGTTTTATGTTCTACAGAGTATATTGGCTCAGAATATTAGCCAGACTTTTGCAGACCTAGGCCAATAGATAATCCTGTTACAGAGATTCAAGAGATAAGAAAGTTGTAAAGGATCCTTGTATTTTCCAAAGTGTTTTCATTCTCTGATAAGAACAAAGAAGAATGATCTAATTAATGTCTGATTGTATCCAAGTTGCCAGGGAGGTGTGACTCACCTATTGTCCTATATGTGTATTGTATGGGGGATATGTGCAATGTCTGTGTGTTATGTGTAAAAGATATTTTTACTAACTTTTGAACCCCTGGTCTGATTCATGCCATTTTTTGTATACGTTGTTCCCCTGGGTGAGAGCTATTGAATGGTGAGGGACTTAAAGGTGTACCCCCTGTATTTGAGGTACATCCAGAATGTGGTTAAAATTGTGTCTGTTTTAATTGTGTTACCTGTTATCTGAGGGGAGGAGACGTGGGGGTTGAACCATGTAGATGGTTGGCTGTTGTGATAATTATGTGGGTGTAGCCCTTCAGAGGGCACCATTGCATAAAAGGAGATTCCCTGTCATTAATAAATAGTTCCTCTTGACCCTTCAAAACGTAGCCTCGTCTCGTTATTTGAGGGGATCGCTATCATACTGGGGATTGCTATGCTTCTGCATACTCCCTTGAGCTGTAACTACTGAACGCTTGTTCCTGATGTACTATCCTTGGAGTCTGTGGTGGTTTTGGTATCCGGTGCGGTGCTTGTAGGCCTCGACGCAAGCTAGGACGCATCCATCAACGGAGGTACCCGGTCGGGGTGCCAGTAGATCCGTTACAGATCCATTACAGATAGTTTGTTCTTTGTAGGAGAAATAACTGATCTATAGTGTCGTAAACTTACATTAAATATATAAGGCGGCTTTCTTCTCCTCTGTCCTGACATATTACAGGGTACAGAGGGACAGTGAGCCTTATGGATGACTAAACTGCAGACAGCTTCCCCTAACAGAGTTTTATTGGTTTACCCAGAAGCCCTGCACAACCACTCCTTTTGACCGCCAGCCTCTCTCTGGTTTCTGGCGCTCCCAACTAGAAGAGAACAATATGGAGGCCAAGATAACTGCCTCATAAGTGTTAGACTTGTGCTTAAAGGGCCAGTGTAAGCACCAGAGTATCTTGTGAATCACTTGTTAGTTTCATCAGAACAATATATATATATATATATATATATATATATATATATATATATATATATATATACACACACACACACATATATATATATTTTTTTTTTTAGATACTTACAGCACTTTCTTTACCGGTTGCTCACAATGGTCCTTTAACAGTGATTGGCTGGCATGGAAATTCATGGGCAGTGATATAGGAGGCACGCCTACAAATAAAGGGGGAGGGGTTTGCTATTGAATATATCTCAAGAACTACTTCCGTGTACAAATTATATTAGAATTAATATTAAATGGATGCAGAAGTCCCAGTAATGGCAACCATGAAATACAATCTGGCCCAATTTTAACATATAGGACCAAACCGGTCCGTTAAAATAGCCAACTTTCCAGAGCAATTATGTAAAATTTCCACTGAATATTATTAACAAGCATTTATTTTCCTTTAACCCTTTTGTTGCTGGGGAGTGTGCCGGGCTCCTCTGTATTCATCACGTCGGTGCCCTCCGTACAGAGCAGATCCATCTAATCTGGAGAGGCTGCTTCTAATATAATGTTCTGGTGACATCTCGTCTTATATCCAAGGCAACGCCACGACAAAAGCACAAAGGAAACAACTGACAAACACAACACTTAAATATCTCATCAAGAACAAACCGTGGGCATGTATATAGAAGGGCGCAGGGCACGTGATGCCCTCTGAGTAATGCAGGCAGCCAGGCACATGGCAAGACGTGGCCCTCGGGGGCCCCAGCGCCTCTGTCACTAGCAGAGAGTGTATCATACTCTGCGTCATGTCGCTGCGAGCTCAGCGCTCTCTGAAATGTCTCGATGAGACAGGCTTTTAGGCTCACTCCAGCCCCTGAGTGATTTTATGATGTGAATCTTAAGAAGGGGGGGCTAAAAATGGCCTGATACTGAGAGCAGAATAGGACGTCTGGCCAAGGGGGGGGAGAGCAAGGAATTTCTAATTAAAGGATCACTTTAGTACAGAGGCTCTCCGTGGATCCGGGGTCGGGCTCGTTACCTTCCAAAGCTTGGAGGGACAAACTACAGAACATGGGCGATACCACACATGGCACCCGACATTTTTCTTTCTTTGCAGATGTGTTCTTCAATAATCCATTGATGATTAAGTATAATGGTAGAGTATATAAAGTGTTAGGCCCTCCTCATCCCTGAGAGCCAACAGGGACCAAGGTCTCAGTGCTAAGCACTGGCCCTAGTAGAGGCTGCTGGTCAATATTTTTCTGCGTGGGCCACTGCATAAAGCTCCCAGTATTCCTAAGTGATCTCCCATCCAAGTACTGACCAGGCCCAACCCTGCTCGGCTTCAGGGTAGTGTGAGCTCTTGATTCCCTGACTAGAATTGAACCCAGATTGTAGTGGTGAAAGCACTGAATCCTAACCACTGGACCACCAGGGAACCCATAACACTGCATTACATGAGCTCAAAAGACCGGGAAACCCTGTACACCTCAATCCTCAGCACTTTGAGTCTCATCCAGAACCTCTCTCACGGACTGTCTCTGGAACGTGCTGCTACAGAATATTACAAGCTCCCTCAGCTAATACACTGAGAATGTACCTTAATGCACATAAATAGATTGTAAGCTGTTCAGAGAAGAGTTTGTTTGAAATATAGATTTGATGACAGATAAGGACCAATAGGCCCATCTAGTCTGACTATCTTATCTAATAAAAAGAAAGGTTGGCTAATCTAATTCCCAGGAGTGCTTTATCCTTGTCCCAGGCATGCTGAAATTCTTAATGTATTTAAACCTATCACTTCCACTGGACAGCTGTTGCACTTTCTGTGGAGTAAATGTCCCACTTTCTAACATCCAACCATGTCCTCTTATTCATGCTCCTCTATTACATTATTAAATCATGGGATATACTTGTAGGTTCCCATCGCATCACACCTTTCATTTCTATCCTCGGCACATAAGGTTATGAAGTCTTTATACAACATTGATTGTATCTGACAGCAGGTAAGTACCAAGAGACAGGTCCAGCCTCCATAGCACTGTCTTATGTATGCTCCATATTGGTCACTTCTGGTCACGGTCTTATGTATGCTCCATATTGGTCCCTCCTGCTTACAGTCTTATTTATGCCCCATATTGGACCCTCCTGCTCACAGTCTTATGTATGCCCCATATTGGTCCCTTGTGCTCACAGTCTTGTGTATGCTCCATATTGGTCACTTCTGGTCACGGTCTTATGTATGCTCCATATTGGTCCCTCCTGCTTACAGTCTTATTTATGCCCCATATTGGACCCTCCTGCTCACAGTCTTGTGTATGCTCCATATTGGTCCCTTGGGCTCACAGTCTTATGTATGCTCCATATTGGTCCCTTGGGCTCACAGTCTTATGTATGCTCCATATTGGTCCCTTCTGGTCACGGTCTTGTGTATGCTCCATATTGGGCTCTTCTGCTCACAGTCTTATGTATGCTCCATATTGGTCCCTTCTGCTCACTGTCTTATGTATGCTCCATATTGGTCCCTTCTGCTCATGGTCTTGTGTATGCTCCATATTGGTCACTTCTGGTCACGGTCTTGTGTATGCTCCATATTGGGCCCTTCTGCTCACAGTCTTGTGTATGCCCCATATTGGTCCCTTCTGCTCATGGTCTTGTGTATGCTCCATATTGGGCCCTTCTGCTCACAGTCTTATGTATGCTCCATATTGGGCCCTTCTGCTCACAGTCTTATGTATGCTCCATATTGGTCCCTTCTGCTCATGGTCTTGTGTATGCTCCATATTGGGCCCTTCTGCTCACAGTCTTGTGTATGCCCCATATAGGTCCCTTCTGCTCATGGTCTTGTGTATGCTCCATATTGGGCCCTTCTGCTCACAGTCTTATGTATGCTCCATATTGGGCCCTTCTGCTCACTGTCTTATGTATGCTCCATATTGGTCCCTTCTGCTCATGGTCTTGTGTATGCTCCATATTGGGCCCTTCTGCTCACAGTCTTGTGTATGCCCCATATTGGTCCCTTCTGCTCATGGTCTTGTGTATGCTCCATATTGGGCCCTTCTGCTCACAGTCTTATGTATGCTCCATATTGGGCCCTTCTGCTCACTGTCTTATGTATGCTCCATATTGGTCCCTTCTGCTCATGGTCTTGTGTATGCTCCATATTGGTCCCTTCTGCTCACAGTCTTGTGTATGCTCCATATTGGTCCCTTGGGCTCACAGTCTTGTGTATGCTCCATATTGATCCCTTGGGCTCACAGTCTTGTGTATGCTCCATATTGATCCCTTGGGCTCACAGTCTTGTGTATGCTCCATATTGGTCCCTTGTGCTCACAGTCTTGTGTATGCTCCATATTGGTCCCTTGGGCTCACAGTCTTGTGTATGCTCCATATTGGTCCCTTGTGCTCACGGTCTTGTGTATGCTCCATATTGGTCCCTTGGGCTCACAGTCTTGTGTATGCCCCATATTGGTCCCTTCTGCTCACAGTCTTGTGTATGCTCCATATTGATCCCTTGGGCTCACAGTCTTGTGTATGCTCCATATTGATCCCTTGGGCTCACAGTCTTGTGTATGCTCCATATTGGTCCCTTGGGCTCACAGTCTTGTGTATGCTCCATATTGGTCCCTTGGGCTCACAGTCTTGTGTATGCCCCATATTGGTCCCTTCTGCTCACAGTCTTGTGTATGCTCCATATTGGTCCCTTGTGCTCACAGTCTTGTGTATGCTCCATATTGGTCCCTTGGGCTCACGGTCTTGTGTATGCTCCATATTGGTCCCTTGGGCTTACAGTCTTGTGTATGCTCCATATTTGGTCCCTTCTGCTCACAGTCTTGTGTATGCCCCATATTGGGCACTTCTGCTCACAGTCTTATGTATGCTCCATATTGATCCCTTGGGCTCACAGTCTTGTGTATGCCCCATATTGGTCCCTTGGGCTCACAGTCTTGTGTATGCCCCATATTGGTCCCTTCTGCTCACAGTCTTGTGTATACTCCATATTGGTCCCTTGGGCTCCCAGTCTTGTGTATGCTCCATATTTGGTCCCTTCTGCTCACAGTCTTATGTATGCTCCATATTGGGCACTTCTGCTCACAGTCTTGTGTATGCCCCATATTGGGCACTTCTGCTCACAGTCTTGTGTATGCCCCATATTGGGCACTTCTGCTCACAGTCTTGTGTATGCCCCATATTGGGCACTTCTGCTCACAGTCTTGTGTATGCCCCATATTGGGCACTTCTGCTCACAGTCTTGTGTATGCCCCATATTGGGCACTTCTGCTCACAGTCTTGTGTATGCCCCATATTGGGCACTTCTGCTCACAGTCTTGTGTATGCCCCATATTGGGCACTTCTGCTCACAGTCTTATGTATGCTCCATATTGATCCCTTGGGCTCACAGTCTTGTGTATGCCCCATATTGATCCCTTGGGCTCACAGTCTTGTGTATGCTCCATATTGGTCCCTTGTGCTCACAGTCTTGTGTATGCTCCATATTGGTCCCTTGTGCTCACAGTCTTATGTATGCTCCATATTGATCCCTTGGGCTCACAGTCTTGTGTATGCTCCATATTGATCCCTTGGGCTCACAGTCTTGTGTATGCTCCATATTGGGCCCTTCTGCTCACAGTCTTGTGTATGCTCCATATTGGGCACTTCTGCTCACAGTCTTGTGTATGCTCCATATTGGTCCCTTCTGCTCACAGTCTTGTGTATGCTCCATATTGATCCCTTGGGCTCACAGTCTTATGTATGCTCCATATTGATCCCTTGGGCTCACACTCTTGTGTATGCCCCATATTGATCCCTTGGGCTCACAGTCTTGTGTATGCTCCATATTGGTCCCTTGTGCTCACAGTCTTGTGTATGCTCCATATTGGTCCCTTGTGCTCACAGTCTTATGTATGCTCCATATTGATCCCTTGGGCTCACAGTCTTGTGTATGCTCCATATTGGGCACTTCTGCTCACAGTCTTGTGTATGCCCCATATTGGGCACTTCTGCTCACAGTCTTGTGTATGCTCCATATTGGTCCCTTCTGCTCACAGTCTTGTGTATGCCCCATATTGATCCCTTGGGCTCACAGTCTTGTGTATGCTCCATATTGGTCCCTTGTGCTCACAGTCTTATGTATGCCCCATATTGGTCCCTTGTGCTCACAGTCTTGTGTATGCCCCATATTGATCCCTTGGGCTCACAGTCTTGTGTATGCTCCATATTGGTCCCTTGTGCTCACACTCTTGTGTATGCTCCATATTGGTCCCTTGTGCTCACAGTCTTATGTATGCCCCATATTGGTCCCTTGGGCTCACAGTCTTGTGTATGCCCCATATTGGTCCCTTGGGCTCACGGTCTTGTGTATGCTCCATATTGGTCCCTTGTGCTCACAGTCTTGTGTATGCTCCATATTGGTCCCTTCTGCTCACAGTCTTGTGTATGCCCCATATTGGTCCCTTGTGCTCACAGTCTTGTGTATGCTCCATATAGGGCACTTCTGCTCACAGTCTTGTGTATGCTCCATATAGGGCACTTCTGCTCACAGTCTTATGTATGCTCCATATTGGGCACTTCTGCTCACAGTCTTGTGTATGCCCCATATTGGTCCCTTGTGCTCACAGTCTTATGTATGCCCCATATTGGTCCCTTGTGCTCACAGTCTTGTGTATGCCCCATATTGGTCCCTTGTGCTCACAGTCTTGTGTATGCTCCATATAGGGCACTTCTGCTCACAGTCTTGTGTATGCTCCATATTGGGCACTTCTGCTCACTGTCTTATGTATGACCCATATTGGGCACTTCTGCTCACAGTCTTGTGTATGCCCCATATTGATCCCTTGGGCTCACAGTCTTGTGTATGCCCCATATTGGTCCCTTGGGCTCACGGTCTGCTTGGTTGGGCAGGTCTGAACTCTGTTGCAGGTCTGGTGGACTCTTGGGATATTTGAGTCAGATTCACAACATCAGTTTGAACGCTCTTCGAGGAATACTTGCCTAATTAATGTTGCAGATTAAACACCACCAGACGACTGCAGCACTTGGGGGCCCTCGAGTGCTGGATGGAATGTGTTATCTGTTATTATCACCACTTATGCAGATAATTCACTTTTTTATTTATTTATTCCAATAAACAGGAGTCAAAATAACCCTCTTATAGTGTGAGCAAGGAAGGTACCGAGGCTGGCACTGGATGTGAGTGCGGTGACTGTGGGGGGCAGCTCTGTGCCCCCTGTCTATAGCAGACACAGCTTGTGGGGAAGGTCTCCAGAGGGTCCCTGTACAAGAGAAACCTCTCACTGCATTAAACGCTCACTGAACACAACTGAATGTGGAGCACACGGACTGGAAAACAGATTCACTCTCTGCAGTCCAAACATGTCACGCCCAGGGGGACCACCGGACTTTAGAGCTGTCAAAATGTTATGGTCCGGGCCGGCAATGATGTATAGTGCAGGGTCATTTCCCCCCATTATAAAGTATTGTGTCATGGCCATGGACTGTAAGGAGTTAACCCTCATGTACTATTTTGTTCCGTCATGACACCGCTTCTCCCTCCGCCCACCGCTTCCCTCTGCCTCCGCCCACCGCTTCCCTCTCCCTCCGCTTCCCCCTCTCCCCCTGCCCTCCGCTTCCCCCTCCTTCCGCTTCCCTTCTCTCTCCCTCCGCTTCTCTCTCTATCCCTCCACCCTCCCTCTCCCTCCGCTTCCCTCTCCCTCCGCTTCCCTCTCCCTCCGTTTCTCCTCCACTTCCCTCTTCCTCCGCTTCTCCTCCACTTCTCCCTCTCCCTCCGCCCTCTGCTTCTCCCTCCGCTTCTCCCTCTCCCTCCGCTTCTCCCTCCGCCCTCCGCTTCTCCCTCTCCCTCCGCCCTCTTTCTCCGCCCTCCGCTTCTCCCTCTCCCTCCGCTTCTCCCTCTCCCTCCGCTTCTCCCTCTCCCTCCGCTTCTCCCTCTCCCTCCGCTTCTCCCTCCGCTTCTCCCTCCGCCCTCCGCTTCTCCCTCTCCCTCCGATTCCCTCCGCTTGCCCTCCGCCCTCCGATTCCGTCCGCTTCCCTTTCCCTCTGCCCGCTGCTTCCCTCTGTCCTCCGCTTCCCTCTGTCCTCCGCTTCCCTCTGTCCTCCGCTTCCCTCTGTCCTCCGCTTCCCTCTGTCCTCCGCTTCCCTCTGTCCTCCGCTTCCCTCTGTCCTCCGCTTCCCTCTGTCCTCCGCTTCCCTCTGTCCTCCGCTTCCCTCTGTCCTCCGCTTCCCTCTGTCCTCCCTCTCCCTCTGCCTCCCTCTCCCTCTGCCTCCCTCTCCCTCTGCTTCCCTCTCCCTCTGCTTCCCTCTGCTTCCCTCTCCCTCTGCTTCCCTCTCCCTCTGCTTCCCTCTCCCTCTGCTTCCCTCTCCCTCTGCTTCCCTCTCCCTCTGCTTCCCTCTCCCTCTGCTTCCCTCTCCCTCTGCTTCCCTCTCCCTCTGCTTACCTCTCCCTCTGCTTACCTCTCCCTCTGCTTACCTCTCCCTCTGCTTACCTCTGCTTCCCTCTCCCTCTGCCTCCCTCCCTCTCCCTCTGCTTCCCTCCCTCTCCCTCTGCTTCCCTCTCCCTCTGCTTCCCTCTCCCTCTGCTTCCCTCTCCCTCTGCTTCCCTCCGCTTCCCTCTCCCTCTGCCTCCCTCCCTCTCCCTCTGCTTCCCTCTCCTTCTGCTTCCCTCTCCCTCTGCTTCCCTCCGCTTCCCTCTCCCTCTGCCTCCCTCCCTCTCCCTCTGCTTCCCTCTCCCTCTGCTTCCCTCTCCCTCTGCTTCCCTCTCCCTCTGCATCCCTCTCATCTCTTTATAACACCAGGCACATCCTGTTTTATTCAAGGTAACTCCCCCAGTTCCTGCTCCAGCTCAGGGTGCCTGTACCCCACTGTATGATGTCACTGAGACCCCCTGTATTACATCACGTACCTCTGCTGAGGTGCCCTATTAATACCTTGCTCTCCTTCCATTAGCTCTCTCCTCTACCTCTCTCTCTCTCTCCTCACCCATTTTCACGCTCCCTCCCTCTCAGCCTCTTTCATCTCACAACCTCTTTCCCTTCAGTGGATTTTGCACTAATCTGTGTGACAGGGGAGATGTTCCTTCTCTAGGGGTTAACCCTCTCTGCATTTAGAGGGGACAGCTCCTTGGCTATGGGGGAGACTGAGGAAGGGGGGAGAGAAGGGGGGAGAGACAGAAGGCGAGAGGGAGAAGGCGAGAGGGAGAAGGCGAGAGGGAGAAGGCGAGAGGGAGAAGGCGAGAGGGAGAAGGCGAGAGGGAGAAGGGGAGAGACATTGCAAGAGAAGGTGACAGAAGGAGAGAGGGGGAGATGACAGAGAAGGAGAGAGGAGAAGAGGCATTGGAAGTGAAGGGGGCAGAAGCAGAGGGGGGAGAACAGGAGAGAGAGGGGGAGAACAGGAGAGAGGGGGGGGGGGAGAACAGAAGAGGGAGGAGGCGAGAGAGTAGAGAAGTGACCGAAAGCGAGAAGACCGAAAGAGAGCGAAGGAGAGATGACAAAGAGGGGAAGGCGGAAAAAAGTTGAGCATCCATCTCTGTTTCCCTGCAGCACATCGCGCCCAACCCTCCCCCTGCAGCACATCGCGCCCAACCCTCCCCCTGCAGCACATCGCGCCCAACCCTCCCCCTGCAGCACATCGCGCCCAACCCATACCCTGCAGCACATCGCGCCCAGCCCTCCCCCTGCAGCACATCGCGCCCAGCCCTCCCCCTGCAGCACATCGCGCCCAGCCCTCCCCCTGCAGCACATCGCGCCCAGCCCTCCCCCTGCAGCACATCGCCTCTCCTGTGCCCTTGCTGAGGACACTCCATCCCCTCCCTCCTGCCAGTGACTGTTTACTTGCAGGTAAAACAATGCTCAGCTCATTAGTCACTCCAAGCGAGCACCGTGCACGCTCTCTGGCTTCCTAATGTGAGCAAGCATGCCCAGGGAACGCTTTAAATATTCAGGACCCGCAGTTTGTCTGGGGCTTCCCAGCCCACTACAGGAGGCCGGCAAATGATTATGCCTCAGGCAGTTAAAGAGTTAAAGCAAAAGGATATTGCACACATGAAGTTTGCATGTAAATGGTTGGTGGTTGGATGATAATTGAGCTTGAAAGTTGTGTATTTTAAGCATATATTACATTAAAAAAGTACTTCCACTTATATAATGACTTTATCTCGTCAGTAATTTGGAGAACATGCCCTTTAATAATAGTCACTGAGGCAAGTTGTATGTGCGCCGCTGATCTTATGAAGACCTGAACTTCAAGATGCTGCGGCCCATAGGGTCACAGGGAGTTGGATCCGACTGAACAACAACTACCAATACAGTACAAGTGTATAATTCTTTCATAACTTACATTCATGGCCAAATCTGTGACTTTCCGATCACATCCCCATCATTAGGAGCAGCGGCTCGGTGTAGATCTGGGTGTGAAAAAAACCCAATTAGTGTTTGTGTTCTGCATGTTGTGAGCAGACGGATCACATTGTACTGGTTCTGTATCATATGTATTGGTGGCTCACACAGGAATTCCTATTAAATCTGGCCCAGATCAGGCCCTACAGGACTTATTGATTGATTCATTGATTTTTAAAGAACTGAAGAATTCCTTAAAGGTACAGTACATGGAATTTACCAACACTGGAAGACACTGTAAACAACTTGACATGTTTTTTTTTTTAAATTAGATCATTATTTTATAACCACTTTTATACAACCAAATTAATTACCAGACATGGCCTTCCTAAATTTGCAGGTCCTGAAAGCACCAACAATCATATATAATGCAAGAAATGTCACCTTATTCCCTTGGGTTATTTACACATTATAGGGGAGGAATGTGAAAATGATTATTGCAGTGAAGAGAGTATGTGAGTGTTTAGCGGGAGATTGTTATGTACGGTCCTGACAGGACCTGAGAGCTTGTTCCAAGAGCTCCTGCTCAAGGTGAATATGCACTTTGGGTTTGTGTAACCTTTTTTACTTGATTTTGACTGATCTACAGGATGATAACGAGCACTGGGCATTATCTAGCTAGCTATATATATATATATATTTATTTATTTATTTAATATAAGCCGTCCTGGACCATTTAATGCGTATATATATATATATATATATATATATATATATATATATATATATATATATATATAAATATATATACACATTCGTACATATAGATAGCCATATTAGTTGGGCCAGGGTGGCTTCCCAGAGCCTCACTTATTTACTTATCTGGAGACTTCATCTCCAGAGGAATATAAATAAATTAGAGACAATTCAGAAGAGTGAAGCGATCAGGGGAACTTCCTGGTGAGTTTAAATGAATGCTAGTTGTATTCCAGTTACCTGCTGCGGTGAGAAATGATTTGCTGGTAATAGACATCTGCAGACAGGACACCAAATGATAACCTGCTCTCAGGGAGCCCACACACTGACTGCTGGGGCTCTGGCTGCAGCAATCACAGCAAATTGGGATCTGCAGGGAATCCAGGGATGGGAGAATGGGGTGCTGCTGCCACCATGTGTTCATTTATTGGTACTGCTACCCTGAACAGGTACAATGACATTTATGAATAGTTTTCAAAAACACACATTTTTAGATGACTCCGCTGCTAATGTTCATTTGTCACCTTCTTCACAAACCAGTGATACTTTTGGTTCGATTCCTTTTCGTCTGCGCGGCATCTCCACAAACGCAGTGAGCGGGCCTGAGTGGTGATGTGGCGTACTACACTGCTTTGATTAAATCCCCTCCAGTGCCATATATATATATTTATTTATTTATTTATTTATTTAAACCAAGTAAAATATATTTTATGCTAATATGTTCCTTTTCTGTAGTGCAGTGCACCCCCGCAACACGCCCAGCAGCACAATTCAGCCCCCGGCCCCCCAGCAGCCCCATTTACCACCCTAACAGCCGCATTCAGCAAGCCAGAAGCCCCATTCAGCTCCCAACCCCTCGGCTGCCCCATACAGCCCCATACAGCCCCCCACAGCCCCAACCCCCCAGCAGCCCCACAACCCCCCAGCAACACCCCTCACCCACAGCAGCCCCTTTCACCCCCAGTAGCCCCATTCAGCCCCCCCCCACATAGCCCCATTCTTCCCCAAGCAGTCCCATTCAGCCCCCCAGTAGCCCCATTCACCCACAGCAGCCCCTTTCACCTCCAGCAGCCGCATTCAGCTCCCAACCCCCCAGTAGCCTCATTCAGCCCCCCCAACATAGCCCCATTCTTCCCCAAGCAGCCCCATTAAGCCCCAACCCCCCAGTAGCACCATACAGCCCCCCAGCAGCCCCATTCAGCCCCCAACCCCCCAGCAGCACAATTCACCCCCTCCTAGCAGTCCCATAACCCCCCAGCAACACCACTCACCCCCGCAGCCCCATTCAGCTCTCAACCCCCCCATAGCCCCATTTACCCCCACCAGATTCATCCCCATTCAGCTGCCCCCCCCCCCCCGCAGCCAAATTCACCCCATGCAGCCCCATTCAGCCCCCAAAGCCCCCAGTAGCCCCATTCAGCCCCCAGCAGCCCCATTCAGCTCTTAAACCCCCAGCAGCCCCATTCACCCCCCAGCAGCCCCATTCACCCCCATGCAGCCTCATTAAGCCCCCAACCCCCCAGTATCACCATTTAGCCCCCCAGCAGCCCCATTCAGCCCCCAACTACCCAGCAGCCCACTCACCCCCCAGCAGCCCCATTCAGCCCCCAACCCCCCAGCAGCACAATTCACCCCCTCCCAGCAGCCCCATAACCTCCCAGCAACACCACTTAACCCCCCCCCCGCAGCCCCATACAGCTCTCAACAGCCCCCTCCCCCACAGCCCCATTCACCCCCACCAGCCTCAAACCCCCCAGCTGCCCCATTCATCCCCTTTCAGCCATCCCCCGCAGCCAAATTCACCCCCATGCAGCCCCATTCAGCCCCCCCCCAGTAGCACCGTTCAGCCCCCCAGCAGCTCCACTCAGCCCCACAACCCCTGTAGCACCATTCACCCACCAGCAGCCCCATTTACCACCCTAACAGCCCCATACAGACCCCCAGAAGCCCTATTCACTCATACTGCAGGGGAGGGGAATTCCCCCAACCCCCCAGCAGCACAATTCACCCCCTCCCAGCAGCCCAATAACCCCCAAGCAACACCACTCACCCCCCAGCAGCCCCATTCAGCTCTTAACCCCCCGCCCATGCAGCCCCATTCACCCCCACGCAACCCCCCCAGCCCCAAACCCCCCAAAAGCCCCATTCAGCCCCCATACCCCCAGCAGCCCCATTCAGCTCCCCCCGCAGCCCCATTTATCCCCATTCAGCCCCCCCGCAGCCCCATTCCTGCCCCCCCCGCAGCCCCATTTATCCCCATTCAGCCCCCCCGCAGCCCCATTCATCCCCCCTTCACAGCACCATTCATCCCCATTCAGAAACCAAACCCCCCGCAGCCAAATTCACCCCCATTCAGCCCCCAACCCTCCCAGTAGCACCATTCACCCCCCCCCCCCAGCAGCTCCACTCAGCCCCACAACCCCTGCAGCACCATTCACCCACCAGCAGCCCCATTTACCACCCTAACAGACCCCCAGAAGCCCCATTCACTCATACTGCAGAGGGTGAATTTCCTGCAATATGAAGTGCCGGCAGGGAAGTTTATCCAACCTCTGACTAATGAGACAACCGGACCAGGGACCACAGTGAACAAGATGAGGAGGCTGCTGGGGGGCTGAATGGGGCTACATGGGGGCCCTGGGGGGTACAGCGCTCAAGAAGCAAGGGTCCAGGTGCAACGCACCATTTGCACTGGGCATAGATCCGCCCCTGCTCCCCTTCCCTGGGTGATACCACACTGCCCAGGTGTTCAGAGGCCGTGGACCGGTGCTGGTCAGCGGCCCGGAGTTGGCGGCCCCTGCTCTAGATATCTGAAAATAAATATAAGAACCCTAAATGTAAGCTAATCTCAACCCTAACCCTATGCCTAACCCTAACCTCAACATCAATCCAGTTTAAAATAGATAGCTCCCCTATAGCAATCTATTTTAAACTAAGGGTAGTACCGCATTGCGAGCAGTAGGTGGTGCGTTCGTGACTGCGGTGGGGGAGCACAGCACTGGGGCAGGGGAGAAGGGAAAGGACCATACTTTTCTTGAACCACAGTGGTCCTACAACGGACAAAATAAGCACAGACTTTACATTTGTCCTTGTAAACTAACAAGTTTACATCAGTTCTTTTGAAAGCAATGGTAGTCTTAGCTATCACATTTCCACTGTACAGATAGTAGCTAGAAACTAAAATGGTGGCATCCACTGCCTATAAAATGTAATAAATTATATCTGTGTATGTTTTAGTGTAGTTCTTCAAACAGAGACTATTTGAAAGATATGGATACAGTAAAGGAGGAAACTGTGGCTGAAGAAAGTCCTCCGATCTTCACAGACTATGTTCTCCTGGTTCCTCTAAGAGCCATAGAAGCGATCCTAAAATACTAAATCACTGTTCCTGATCCCCTGAAAGGGATGGCAAAAATATGGACTTAACCCCTAACCCCGACCCGAGGTGGTCAGTTTTATCACAAAGGACTCATAAGGACATTTCCCTAAGAGGCTAGCCCACTGGAACTCAATTGCCTTGTTCCCCCTCTGATTTGAATCTCGTTATATGTATAATGTATTTTGGGGTGTGTTTAATACATAGATAATTTAGGGGCAGTGCCACTTTAAGACGCACCAGTAGCCACTTCCAGTAGCCAATCCTGATTCCCAGTTAACTTCCAGCACAGAGATCTGGCTGGGTCTTTGAGGGCTCACAAACTCACGGTAGTGCAGGTTTAGCCTACATGGGCTTTAATGCGGAGCTGATTGAGACATCAGGCATAGCTAACTAGGTTGTCAGACAACAATTGAGACACTTTGTACCAATAGACAAAGGTCAACAGATGTCAAGTATTTTTGGACGTAATCTCCCTTTATGGTTAACAACAACTGTGTATGTGCTTGAACCGGCCTATCAGCACCAGGCCATCCAAACACTCTATGTGAACTTGTTTGAAAATTGTATAGAAGCCCCAGTCGGCAAAAAAGTATAACCTACCTTGCCCTAGCCAATCTCCATCAGACTTATTAATGGCCTGCTGGCCTATGGCAGAATTGGTACAAGGTTGGTTCACCACAACCGTCAGTAACCCCATCCATCAGGGACACACGGGATGCACTAACCCCAGCTAGAGTTCTCTATGGGCCGGCTAAGACCTGGATCGTTATCCCCACCATACCTCACTACCTCATTAGGGAAGACATGAGCATGTGTTTTGTTTCCCTTGGTAGAACTGCTTCCCCTAAGCCGAGCTAAGTAACCATAGTATCGCCTAACCCCCTTAGCCTCACTCCCTGCTTCTCAGCCACCCCAACTTCCTCCAGAGGACACCTTCTTAGACCCTTGGAGAGCCCAGGCACCATGTGAAGGCTTTGGCCATTTGGAGAGTTTATAAGCCAGAACCTAGCTAAGGAAGTAGACATCATCAAGCCAATGGCGGTAATCACCTAGCTTTTTTCCCGGCTCCTATACTTGGAATTCCCACCAATCAGCACTAATCAGGCTACTTGCTGATTGGCCCAAGCCTGTCTGATACAACCAATCTAATTCTGGCAGTGCCAACCAGAGCAAGCTCTGATTTGCTAACCCAAGGGGGGAAGTTTGAAATCTCAAAAGTTGCCTAATTCTCTTTGCCTTGTGTAAATGTCCCATTGTTTTTTTGTGTGAAGAAAATGTATAAAATTGAGACCCACAAAATTAAAGATTATGACACAACTTGGACACATAGTGATGGGTTCACTTAGAGGGAAAACTTGTCCTGAAAGAAAGGGGTAGACAAGGGGCAAAATTCCAAAACAATGTAGCACCCCTTCCACCTCCTAGCCACACCTTTGCCAGGATGTGGGCATATATTCAAACTAAGGGAGATGCACCATGGACCACCTTATAACCCTGTAGAGACATTGGCACCTTCCCTGGGAGTATTGTGACAATAGAAACATAAATATATTTATTTAGTATAATTCCTATCTGTCAAACCCACCCAAGTCCATACCAGCTTTACCCTAAATAGATATGTGAGCTGGCAGGCACTAGTACCCCCCACCATCACCACCACACCATAAGGTTAGTAGTCTACACTGCCATAAGTTATCTTATAGGAGTGGGGAGTTATTTAGCTTCATACTATCCCTGGGCCACTGGCCTTGTAGGGACTGGAAGAGGTAAGTAGGGGTAATTTTGGGGGTCAGGGAAGGAGCCCACCTATAGTCCGATTGAGCCAATAGGCTAGTTAAGTAGGAATTATTCTTATAAAATGATTTCATCTTCCCCATCTTACCATCCTGGAGACTCCATTTAAAAAGTATCACTCCAACTCACAACTCAATTGGAAGGAGGAAGTAGAGGCCCCTCTGGGGGTCTATAATGATAAATATAACTGTGTTATAATTATTATATGTGGAAGCAGGGGTTTGTTGCTGCCTAGCCAAATGGGTCCAGGCCAGCACATGTTATGGGGCAGTGGCTCCATGAAGACGCAATTAAGTACATTGAAATATGCTTGTATATGCAGAGAAATAGAGAAATGTCTACATGTAGCGATATTTCTGTCTGTAAGTGCACTTGATGCATATTATATATATATATATATATATATATATATATATATATATATATATATATATGAAGACATGATCTGAGATACAGAAAGGGGACAGGAGGAGCTGCCTGATGGACATAGGTCATCCAAATCTGTGTTGTTTAATAACTATCTAATTTGATCAATAACTCAAACATTGGGGGCAATTAATAAATAGGGCACATCCAGTTGATTTAATCAGCATGATCACAGAGGTGTGTGTATGTAAAAGCATCTGTCATTACTGTTATTCATACCAACTAGTCATATTCTATCTTCTTATGAATCACCCCCCCCCCCCCTTTGTGAGCGTTAATCACTAGATAAAGTGGTCCGTAAAGCGCATTTGTTCTGACAATTTATATTTAAAATATGTTTGACACTCTTTATCTAGGACTTCCATTCAAACTGTATAATAATAACCAATTATAATGATATTTTTATGTATATGTGGACTTTTCAGGTCTACTATAACTAGTAAACAAACAACAAGCGTTTTAATTAAGTCAGAACAACATGTAAGTAACATTTTTCTGGATATTATGCTCATTCCACGCATTTTACTTTCCTGGGTATTGAACACTTTCCTGCCTTTTCCTCTTTAAACTGCCATAGAGAATTAAATCCTTTAAACCGTAAACTTTTATACTCATTTAGTGAAATGGATTTGGCGGCGGAAGTGTTTAACGAGTCCAAGTCAATAAGTGTTTAATTGACATGCAGTGAAATGCGTCAGTGCCGTGGTCTCCCAGGATGCACAGCTGAGCCATATAACTGCCTTTGGTTCACAGCTGTGTCAGGTCCCATCTTTATTCATGCACCCCCTATATGAGCACAGACATGGCACCAGACCCTGAGCCCCCTCGATGCAGTTTCCATTTCCTCAATATGTGGGACATTTTCTGTGTTCAGTGTACAGATAACAATTTTATCAATTGAATGATATTAAAAAAACAAAAAAAAACAATAGTAGACTAATATTGACGTTTGCCATTTTGACCCATTGGCCGGCCTTTCAGATCCACCAGCATTCCACAAATATAGGACTACGATGTCCACTTAGTGTTGGGGGGGGGGAATGACGACTCTCACACAAACTCATATAAAACTGTTTATTAGCCTCCTGTGAATGCATTTCCAAAGCAGCCCCTGTTGCACAGAAAGGCACCGGTCAAAGTTGTCAAATTGGGTTTGTATTGTATGTTATCTGGCGGCACTGAAGAGGTTAACATAACATGACCAGGCCTCCCCTTTAATAGGGAATTGCATTTGTCATAAGCGATATGCATTAAAGGGGAGGTCTGGGCACTGCCAGTTACAAAGTTTCCACTTGGAAGCTTTAAATATATTTTAGAATCAATGTGGTTTTGCCTGCCAGGGAAACAGTGTGGCACAACATGCTCTCTGGCAGGCGAGGGGTCAACACACCCTATGCCAGGCATGTATATGTGTTCACGATGGAAACTGTACACGCAGATAACAGCTTGAACTTGGTATGATTCATTATAAAAACATGCCTTGGTACATGGGTTCAATACCCACAACTCTCCCACATTGCCCAGATGCCCTCACAAACCAGGGCTTACCCAGGCAGCACTGGGGGATGTGATGTCCACATAGCACAGGCTGATCCAAAGGCAGTGGTGGATTAACAAGGAACAGTTAATTCATTAATTAAAATAATATGATGACTAATTGTTGTAATTAATTAATTACATCAATTACATTATGGCAGAGCTGGTGGGTCGGATATAAAATAAAATAATTAATAAAATACATTTACAATATATATATATATATATATTGTTTGAAATAACAAAATTATTTAGGTATTTATATGATAATGTCCCAAGTTCTGGTTTAATACACAGCTGACGGGTCAGGTCCAGTCCAGCGGCCGCCAACTGGCCAACACCAATACAGTAAACACTCATAAAGCTCCTGACATCTTATGAGACTCCGGCCTTGCACAATAAAACAGCTTAGCTCTGTCTTACTGTCCCACGGCTTGGGTATTATGCACAGATTAGTATATTAGTTATTATAATGAGGTATCAGCCTGTTCTAAATGACATCACAAACCCCGTGACACAATAAAAAGATAGGTGGAGAACTTAAGGGGCAATATATACTTTGAACTTAACCTTCCTTGTTAAGAAGAATCCTTGCAAAAAAGGTTAAAAAAAGTTTGCTATAATAAAAACTCTTTAACCATTTCTCTGCCAGAGAAGCTTATATATGATATGCACAGCTGGCAGAGACAGGGTTAAGGCTCAGAAATATTCATTACAATGCATCACAGATAGAAGAAAGAACCGAGCAGAGCTTTGCACCATCGCAGAACCTCGTAATGGGATAGCCATGCGCAAGGTGCAGAAAACCCAAGATGCAGGCAGTGTGGTGAAGCTGGCACGGAGCCCCTCCCCATTGGGCACATACAAGGGCACGTGCCATGCCCATTACAGAACCGCAATGAAAGGCATTCTTGTCAAAAGTTTCTTTGGACGGCAGAAGTGCAACAAAAGCCAAGGCCATAATGCAAAATAAATGCAAGCAAAGCCCAGGGCAGCTCAAGCAGAGGGGACTGGTGGGTGTGGGCCCAAGACCCCCATCAGAAGTAAATCAATCATTCTCTTTCTTATAAATTGTTCAGTTCCCATTGAAAATAATAAATAACATAATAGAAAATATTCCAGCAGAACCCTACTCGAGGGTCAACAACTTCATCTCCTCTTCCTCCTGACACACCTCATTCAAAAGGTGCAACCACAGGACCGCTAAGTGTTATCAGTTCTGGACATCCCCCATTCACTGTACACTTGGGAATTCCACCCAAGCCCACCCAAAAATCTGCTTTGCTTGAGTCCATAAGCATGAAATTAGCAGAGTTTGATGACCAGGTTCAAAGTAGTCACCATAAAATGACTAGAACACATTTTGTACTTTCATAAAGCTGCCGATATTGGTCAGTATGTATGGTTTGCGTGTGCGTGTACAGGAGGTGAAATGTGGGCTCTCCATGGATGAGTGGTTACCAATATTTAGGTCAAGAGTTGGAAAAGTTGGAGTCACTTTTATCTCATAGGTGCCAAAACTGGGAATATAGCCCTATGATTATGGGTTATAGGAGGCTTCTTGGGGGGGGGACTTGCATGGGTATTAATGGGTGGCATATTTCATTTGAAGATATCCGCTTGTGTCACTTGTGACTAGACAATATGGAGACTGGGGAGAAAAGGGCTTTGGAAGAGGAGTTAGATTTATCATTAAAAAAAAAAAAAAAAAAGGTTGGGATCCAGATGGGAAGTATTTGATGTCTGAAAACACCTTCCAGACGTCATGTTGTCAACCACCGCTGAATGAGCACTCAAGTGGACAAAGTACATAGAACTTTCACAACTATAAGATGGTACAAGAGAAGCTTCATGCTCAGCCTACAATCTCCATTCATCTTACTGATAGGGGTGGGAGGGGTGTACATAGAGGGTGATGGCTTTCGAGGGTCACACATGGGTTACAGGGTCTTCTAGTGGGAGCAAAGAGACAAAATATCTGGTGGGTTGTGGTGGGATCTGAAAGAAATGATGGGATTTGTTGGTGGACGATGGATTTAATAGGGTGCAGTGTACATCGTTTAGAAGTGCAAAGAGGAACCACTTCACCGAAAGGATGGTGTCTACAAGAACTGACCAACCAGCAGCAGTGGCAGTTTTTTCCACTCTAAGGAAACCCAAGCAGCAAATAGGTCTAGGGCTCTCCTCAATTCAGTGCAAGGAAATAATGATGTTTTAGGTCCACTCATTTTAGGTGTCATATTCTGAGTATAAAAGTCCATCTTTCAAATTCAACAGTGCCCACTGGCCAATGGCTATTGTAAAGATAGTGGTGTAGCAAAATGTATGTTTAAAGTCCCAGTTAGGCAGTACATGGTGGTTATAAATTCAAATATTAAGTCATTTATATTGCAGAGCATTGCTTGACCCACTCGCAAACCCAGTCTTAAATATTTTCTGGTTGCAGACTGACCTCACTAGATACCCTGAGAAGCCTGTTTAAGGACTGATGGTACCATGCGCCTGCAATGGGATGGCAGAGTCGTGCTGGTTTTTATACCCATGCATGGCAGGTTCAGGCAGTGCTAAGTATCCAGTTTATATCTTAGTTTTATGAAAGGAGAATATTTTCAGTGACAGAACAGATGTCTACTAGAAAATGCCACTGGGCTACCAGGACTGAACGATACTGGTATACGCCAAGGTATTCAAGTTTTCGAGTCTCACTTTAAATTGCCACTTTTGGGCAGTGGTCCTTTAACTAACCTTCACTCAGTTCACAGACGCATTTAAAACCTCCACCTCTATGCTCCTTCCTATAGCTCAGCAGTTCCATCTTACTATACCCTTACTCACTCTCCTCCCTATTCCAAAGCTTCTTCAAGTCTAAAACATTTTTTAAACTACCTAATATTCCCCCCAAAAAAGGCACATCTAAAAAATCACTTACTCAGTAGCTTTTCTAGTGATGGCTCATACAGTTTTCTTAGATATAAACCTTAAGATAAACACTTCCTTAATCTTCCTTATGTCTGCAAGTCTTACCTACTTTAAAATAGAGTAAGAGTAAGGTTTTGACATTTCTCTTCCAATTCTACTTCTCAGGCATCAACAGCAGGCTGGGGATATCTCTGCTTAGACACAGATAAAAACCATATAGCCTTATGGTACCCTTAAGATACACCATGTTGCAAGATTTTGAAAATGGATTTGTTACATTATGGAAGCTTTACTTCCATGAAGAAGAGACCACTGAGGTTTGAAAGCTTCACAACCTTCCATATGGTTTGGCTGACGTCAAACAGTAACTATATCAAACTGAATAGCACTACATAAAATGTTGGACCTTAATAAATATATAATCAGTAGTAATAATAAAGATCACTCTATAAGGAAGGCAAGTGTATCTCCAACAAGATGCCCTTTGTTAGAATCAATCTAGTAATTAGGTCTTAATATGAGGATAGATTAATTATCTGCAGAGTTTGATATAGTCAGGAAGCAAATGGTTCAGTTCTCATGGAAAGAAGGACCCATTTGGGCTGTGGGTGTGATGTACCATTGACATGCACTCAGAGTTGGGGCCGGTCAAGATTAAAATATCATCTATGAAAGACAGAATCACTTCCTTGATGTACAATTGACATTTTCTGTACATATGTCTTAGAAGCCCAACCAAACATCTTGGTTAGAACACATTGAAGACAAGCAAGTTGTAAAGATATGAAAAAAATAATCCATATGGTCTCCTAACCTAATACCTTACTTGGCTAATATGTTGGTCCACTGAGATATAGCATTGTATACATCACACACCATTGACAGTGGAACCATTATGGCACTAAGGACATTCCATGTATGCACTCATTCCCTCCCCTAGTTCCATGATGTGGTTGCACCTTTGGAAGAGGAAATGGTTAGGAAAAACCCACGAGATACATCATTTTACTGGTTGCTGACCAGAGTCCCACCATTTACTTGCTTCCTGCCCATCCCCCATCACAATAAGGTCCTTCTCCAGTGGTTGACCTAGGAGGTGGCCCGCAAGGGGTGCAAAGATCAGAATCTGTATCTGACTCCCCCTCTGCGATGTAAGGACGGCCCTTGTTGCTGGGACCAGGACCAGCTACTGCCCCATTGTTCAGAACTTCCAGATTCTCCTTGGACTGCGAGATACTGAAACCACTGAATGAGCGCACTAGTTCCTCATGGTCCACAGAAGGGATAGATATTGAAGTGTCGCTATCTCGCAAGGCTGCTGCGTCCCGGGCTTTGACTGAGCCTTCCTCATTGACACCCATCCTGCTGACTCCATATGCAGAGAGTGAGCGCTCATGTGCAGGAGGAGGGGGAATTCTCACCATGGAGCTGGGATCACCCACTGGTGAGGAACCATGACTGTGCCGGTGATAAGGCTGCTGTTGCTGCCAGGACGTAGATGGAGGGCAGTGAGTGGTTGGTGTCACCTGGTTGGGAGGAGCACTGAGGTTCTTCTGTCCCACAGAACTGGTGGAGCGGATAATCTTTGTAATACAACTGTTCTTTTCCCCCTGCTCCCGACTGTCCTCAGGGCTGTGGTAAGGAGGTGCTGGTTCAGGGTCCTTGGCTCCAAAATAAGCCTCAGTTTCAGAGGGTGGGATTCCCATCCTCTGCATGTAGATGTTCACTAGGAAGTCAAGTTTCTTTTCCATTGATAACACCTGTAAGTCAATACAATATGTTTTTACAAATGATTTATCAACTTATCAAAACATAAACTAGTTGCAAACTTGCTTTGACCATGTGTGGCTAACACACGCCACTTGGTTGTCTTTATAACATTATTTTACCCATATTATGCTTTTAGCTAAATTGTAGGCAAGGTTGTATGTTTTAGCAATGCAAGGTTGTAGGTATATTCAAATAAATACACACACGCAGACATGAAAACACCTTATAATATTTGCAACCTATTTTCCTTTTTCTATCCCCACTTACGAATTATTTTGTCAACCAACCAAAATTACACATTATTTACTTACTTGTAAATCAAAACAACGTTCTGTAATAGAAATATAATTTGATATCTACTGTTAAAACTATAATGATGCAGCATATATTAGTGTCAAATGATGAAAACCAGGACATATCGTAGAGGCCACTCTCCCCTTGTGTTTTATATTGTTGACCTTGTTATGATATCCATAAATATATCTTACCTGCTTCTCCACCTTCCCCAGCCTTCCCATCATACTTGGGTCCTCTGGCATCTCTGGTTCAGACGCCACCTTGGCTCTGTCTTTGTCTGTGATGGAGCCTCCTCTTCCTACAATCTGGTCCACTCTACCAGGATACAAAAACACCACCAAGATGCCCACGAGTTAGTTGAGTATAATGGCAGGTTTATATCCCTGTTGAGAAGCATCCCCTTTCACCTACAGTAACATCTAACACCAAACAAATCTTTAAATCAGCAGACTTTCTACACTAAAGGCTGTGGCAATATTCCACCAGATAGGACATTCATATATGAAGCCCATCATCCCATAGCATGTACGATTCAAGAGTTTTTAGATGAGCTAGGAAGAGTTAAACAAGAATGTTGTGGGAGGAACAATAGTTTAAATCTATCCTAAATCCTAGTGATGTTGTCAGCAAATCACATATTCTTCAAGGAAACTGAGAAATATGGGCAAAGTCCAATTTCAATCAATGATTTGTTGGGTCGATGTGAAAACTTAGCACCACAGTCTACAGAGAATGTTACGGTCCCCAATGATATTGGTGGCCCCAAGTCTCGGTTCTTGGATATCACTAATTGGAACTCAAGTGTAACTCTTCCATCTCCTGCTCTGGGCTGTGTCTATGAAAATCGGCTCACTGTATATTCTCCTTGCATTATTCAGAAAGTCTGTGTACGCAACTCGGCTCCTACCAGCCGGCATGACGTGTGACTGGACACGTGCACTGAATGAGGGGAGGCAGAATGGAGAGGACATGGACAGACAAAGTGACAGCAGAGAGGATGAGGTGCCAGGATACTGCAAGACAAAGCAATAGCCTCCAACCACTGCCTAGTATCACAAGAGACTGATGAGAAAAGACTGACCAATTGGTTGTGGCCGGTAATACCCTTTAGAAAACCAACCAAAATTCTTCATGGTTAGGATACAGAGCTTTCAAAACCATAAAGCATGTATCTTTAAATGAAGGATTTCCAGTAGGTCACGTGCTACAGCCACCTTGCTTTTATACTTGACTAACATGGCAAATTGCAGTTTTATACTTGCCCGGGAAATCTGTTTCCATTTTCAAGACTCATACCAGGTAGAATGCATAGCTGAAAGATCTGCAATCAAGACATGAGCCAGCCATGCATGGAGACCCAGGTACAACTATACAAGCATTGTGCCTGACTGAATAGCAAGGGTCACCTTTCATGGACACTGGTAAAGCAACGGCACTAGCTATAGCATGGAAGGTCAACATGAACAACATGCCCTCTTTGCAGAGATTCATCCCCATTGATAGAGGATGTTCCAAGATTCCAGGATTATTCTAAGATGCTCAGTGTATCAGGTGTAGTTTGTGTTGTCTTATCACATTGGTAACTACAGATTGTCTACATATATAGCCCAGTGTGGTAATAAGAAGAAACAGGTAGAAATATTTTGACAATTCAAGCTAAGTGTGTTCATCTTATCCCTTTAAGACTCAAGGTTATATTTCTGTTTGCTAGATTTTTGAGGGACATTCTGAGGTTTTTCATGGTGGGATCCATAGATCTTATTTTAGTAAAGCTTCAGGTAAAAGAAAAAAAAAACATGAAAATACTTTTCATCAGCCACGATGCCATCTCTGTCATGCTGCATTAAACCACATGCGGGCATGCAAAACAAGATATCACCCCAGAGCAGAAAATGACCATCACCAAACTGCTAGCACAAAGAAAAGAAAAGATGCTGGTCTCCTCCCCTGGATGCAGCTCAGCAAACCCCTTTCACCCATGTGTGTGATGGACACTTACCTTCTGCTTGAGCCATCTATATAAGGCCAACGTTCCCATGGTCCTATAGAGACTGATTCTAAAAGGGATCCTGGAGATATGACCTTACCCAAAACTTGCTGAGGAGCAGACTAGCTTTTTGTTAGAGCAGGTATGATGGACATGTTGGGTATAGGTTTGCTATTTCAGAGTACTCGTTCTACCTAACTTCTCGTTAGCTTCTCGTAATACTTAATTATTCTCACAAAATGGTAGCTCACAGGAAGTTGTCTAATATGATTGATATGGCATATGAATTGCAACTACAGTTGTAGATGTGACAAATAGCCCTATGAAACTCGTATTTATGATTCTGTAACACTACCAGTATGAGCAAAGGATTTTAAATATCTGACATCTTATTAACCTATCAATAAACATAAATCCAATATGGATCAATAAATGTACAAAAACATGTCTTGCCATGGATTGTACAATACAAGTTGGTTGGTGGGCTAGATTGGTGGGACGTTTAATTTTACATCAGAGAGGGAATAGTACACAGTAGGACAGTAGGACAGTTCATGAGTAGACATTAGACTGCTGCCCCAACTTCAAATGCCATCACACACCCTGGAGTGGGAGGGGTTCACCTTGAACAAAATAAAATAAAAGTCCAGACAAAGAGGCATTTTGGTGAATCCTAACCTAGGAGAGTATTGGGGTGATTCTTTGGTAGAGTGCATTGATCCTTTGGTTGGATACTTCTTATGCCGGGGTGTTGAAGGGGGTGGGGGACCCACAATCATATCTATCCTGGCAAAGTAAATAGAAAAACAAAACACCAGCAAAATGCATAATGAAGCAACGTGGGGAAAAGAAGGAAAGGAAGATTTACGTTTCTGAAAATATATTCCACTCTGAATTCTGGTTGCGTCAACACCATCAGTCACCAAACTGGAGGCTCGGTTAGTTGGAATATATTTGCATGTATATATGTGGCAATATCCTGGTTGGTAGACTGGATATACAACAACATATATTCCTATGAGTAGCGGTGGAGGAAACACTGTGACACAGTATAGAAAGGACTGTCTACTATGATGAAGGAAGGGTGTGTTGTAGTCGACATGTTTCACCAGGACGAAGACACAATGTCACAAAAAACAATCACAAGACACACATGTTATATCACACACGTCCATGTCAGAGAGTAATGGGTGCTGAAACTGGCTCTAAACCCAAACCTAGCCTAAGCATTCACTTCCTGGCAGTGTTATCTTCATTACTGAATAATATGTACAATGATGGCTACTCTAAAATACCAGAATGCACAAAAATCCCAACTAAATGCTCCTAATCAAACTCTATGTACCATCTTCATAAGCTCACCCAGTCATCCAAATGCCCATCTATGGAAATTACATTTCCATACATAATAATATAACTGTTTTTTTACTCTAATTACACTACAATTTTTTGTTTCTCACAACAGATGTTATTGTAGTGGTAAATACATAGAAAGAGCCTCCTGTAAACGTGGTAATTAGGCTACCCTGGATATACAGCCAGGACAATGGACAAAATGGTTTGGGTATCTCATCTAGAAATTAAATTGGGCAGACCATATGTTAAGGAGGACTGTGTCTGCTGTCCCAGTCTATTTAATTATTGAGGGTCCTACATGGCCAGAGTATTTTAATGCTGACAATCTCCCATACTGTGCCATACTGACTATCCATCACATTGCCATTGAAACCACTGAAATCTTAGTTCCACTACTGGGGAAAGTCTTTGATGGCTCAGATTCCTGCACCCATATACACCGACATGAACGGACACACATAGAGACCAGTGTGACAGATGATCGTGATGCTGAGCTGCTCGACAGACACTATTGTGTTCCTACTAGACCGATACACTACAAGCATTCTGGAAACTGGGCCTCAGGTCTCATCACTGAAGAGGCCTCAGTCCAGATTTGTTGTACTGTATTGACTTACCGGCAAGGGCATGTGGTGGAGTATGGGCATAACAGCATCTTCCTATAACTATTAGGTGAATATAACTAATCATATATGACCCAATGTCAATGAAAGAAGTACTTAATTATCATAAACATGTTAACGTACCATGTGAAGCAAGCATCCCTACCAAATATTTATGGTGCAAAGTCATGTAAGGGAGACATTGTGTGTGTGTGTGTGCAGTTAGTACAACACTGGGGGGATGCCTTGCCTGGACTGCAGGTTTTTGATTCGAGACAACATATCGAGATGTCCAGCTGAGTACTGCTCTATGACGTCCATCACATCGTAGGGTCGGAGGCTCTCCTTGAATTTCCTCTTAGCCACCAGAAATTTCATTATGCTGATTGATGGGGGGGGAAAAAATAGAAACTAAAACACCAGCAGCAAACATTCACAGCATAATTTCTTATTCTAACTGCTGCATCTTACCAATAATGCAGAAGGACATTGCAGCTGAATAGTGATGTCGCGAACATAAAATTTTCGGTTCGCGAACAGCGAACACGAACCGCCGCAAATGTTTGCGAACCGGCGAACCGCCATAGACTTCAATGGGCAGGCGGATTTTAAAACCCACAGGCACTCTTTCTGGCCACAATACTGATGGAAAAGTTGTTTTAAGGGGACTAACACCTGGACTGTGGCATGCTGGAGGGGGACCCATGTCAAAACTCCCACGGAAAATTACATAGTTGATGCAGAGTCTGGTTTTAATCCATAAAGGGAATAAAAAACCTAACATCCCCCTCCATCATCATCCTCCCCTGTATCTCTTTACCCCCTCCCTCATCATCCTCCCCTGTGTCTCTTTCCCCCCTTCCTCATCATCCTCCCCTGTGTCTCATCCCCCCTCCCTCATCATCCTCCCACCTCCCTCATCATCCTCCCCTGTATCTCTTTACCCCCTCCCTCATCATCCTCCCCTGTGTCTCTCCCCCCCTCCATCATCATCCTCTACTGTGTCTCTTTCCCCCCTCCCTCATCATCCTCTCCTGTGTCTCTTTTCCCCCTCCCTCATCATCTTCCCCTGTGTCTCTTCCCCCCTCCCTCATCATCCTCCCTTGTGTCTCTTTCCCCCCTCCCTCATCATCCTCCCCCCTCCCTTGATGATTAGGGGGGGAAGAGACACAGGGATAAGTGTAAGGGGTGTTAGGGTAAGGGGTGTTAGGGATAAGGGTGAGGGGGTTAGGTGTTAGGGTGAGGGGTGTTAGGGTGAGGGGTGTTAGGGATAAGTGTAAGGGGTATTAGGGTGAGGCATGTTAGGAATAAGTGTGAGGGGTGTTAGGTCTTAGGGATAAGTGTGAGAATGTTAGGGTTAGGTGTTAGGTTGATGGGTGTTATGGATAAGTGTGAGGGGTGTTAGGGTTAGGTGTTAGGGTGAGGGGTGTTATGGATAAGTGTGAGGGGTGTTAGGGTTAGGTGTTAGGGTGAGGGGTGTTAGGGATAAGTGTGAGGGGTGTTAGGATTAGAGTAAGGGGTGTTAGGGATAAGTGTGAGGGGTGTTAGGGTTAGGGTGAAGGGTGTTAGGGATAAGTGTGAGGGGTGTTAGGGATAAGTGTGAGGGGTGTTAGGGATAGGGTGAAGGGTGTTAGGGATAAGTGTGAGGGGTGTTAGGGTTAGGTGTTAGGGTGTGGGGTGTTAGGGATAAGTGTGAGGGGTGTTAGGGTTAGGGTGAAGGGTGTTAGGGATAAGTGTGAGGGGTGTTAGGGTGAGGGATGTTAGGGTTAGGTGTTAGGGATAAGTGTGAGGGGTGTTAGGGTTAGGGTAAGGGGTGTTAGGGATAAGTGTGAGGGGTGTTAGGTCTTAGGGATAAGTGTGAGAATGTTAGGGTTAGGTGTTAGGTTGATGGGTGTTATGGATAAGTGTGAGGGGTGTTAGGGCTAGGGTAAGGGGTGTTAGGGATAAGTGTGAGGGGTGTTAGGGATAAGTGTGAGGGGTGTTAAGGATAAGTGTGAGGGTGTTAGGGTTAGGGTGAGGGGTGTTAGGGTTAAGTGTGACGGGTGTTAGGGTTAGGTGTTAGGGTGAGTGGTGTTACGGATAAGTGTGAGGGGTGTTAGGGTTAGGGGTGTTATGGATAAGTGTGAGGGTTGTTAGGGTTAGGGTAAGGGGTGTTAGGGATAAGTGTGAGGGGTGTTAGGGTTAGGGTGAGGGGTGTTAAGGATAAGTGTAAGGGGTGTTAGGGTGAGGCATGTTAGGAATAAGTGTGAGGGGTGTTAGGTCTTAGGGATAAGTGTGAGGGGTGTTAGGGTTAGGTGTTAGGTTGATGGGTGTTATGGATAAGTGTGAGGGGTGTTAGGGTTGGGTGCTAAGGTGAGGGGAGGATGATGATAAGGGGGGGGAAGAGACACAGGGGTGTCCTTGCAGCAGAGATCAAAAGAGTCCTTCAGGACTGTATTGCACACTGTGTACAGTAGCCTAGCTATGGTTTTCCCTCTTGATGCAGTATCACCTACACTCAGCCTCCTCTCAGTAAGACTGCAAGTTAGTTATGATTCCAAAATGGCTGCTGTCCATGAGGTAGAAGGCTCTGGAAGGGAGTGTATGCTGCTGATTGGCTGGAATGTGTCTGCTGACTGTGACATGCAGGGTCAAAGTTTGCTCAATGATAAAGTATAGGGGGCGGGTCGAAAATCGCATATGTTCGCAGTTGTTCGCCAGGAACAGTCCGCCGGCGAACTATTCGCGACATCTCTACAGCTGAAGAATCAAATAAATGAGTCAACTAATCTTAACTCTACAGGATCTAACAGTATGGCTGCACAGTACAGAAGCGGGGTGTAACAGTACGGCTACACAGTACAGAAGCGGGGTGTAACAGTATGGGTACACAGTACAGAGGCGGGGTGTAACAGTACGGCTACACAGTACAGAAGCGGGGTGTAACAGTACGGCTACACAGTACAGAAGCGGGGTGTAGCGGTACGACTACACAGTACAGAAGCGGGGTGTAACGGTATGGCTACACAGTACAGAAGCGGGGTGTAACAGTATGGGTACACAGTACAGAAGCGGGGTGTAACAGTAGGACTACACAGTACAGAAGCGGGGTGTAACAGTATGGGTACACAGTACAGAAGCGGGGTGTAACAGTATGGGTACACAGTACAGAAGCGGGGTGTAACGGTATGGGTACACAGTACAGAAGCGGGGTGTAACAGTACGGGTACACAGTACAGAAGCGGGGTGTAACAGTATGGGTACACAGTACAGAAGCGGGGTGTAACAGTACGGGTACACAGTACAGAAGCGGGGTGTAACAGTACAACTACACAGTACAGAGGCGGGGTGTAACAGTACGACTACACAGTACAGAAGCGGGGTGTAACGGTACGACTACACAGTACAGAAGCGGGGTCTAACAGTAGGACTACACAGTACAGAAGCGGGGTGTAACAGTACGGCTACACAGTACAGAAGCGGGGTGTAACAGTACGGCTACACAGTACAGAAGCGGGGTGTAACAGTAGGACTACACAGTACAGAAGCGGGGTGTAACAGTATGGGTACACAGTACAGAAGCGGGGTGTAACAGTATGGGTACACAGTACAGAAGCGGGGTGTAACAGTATGGGTACACAGTACAGAAGCGGGGTGTAACGGTATGGGTACACAGTACAGAAGCGGGGTGTAACGGTATGGGTACACAGTACAGAAGTGGGCACAACTTGCTCAGGTGAAAGCTCTGTGCAGTATTTAGGGTTTCATACAAAATGAACAGACCGGGGATACATAGTATGTGATATTAGCATGGTATGGGACCCTTTACAAACTACTCAGACTGTGATTGGATTAAGCAGTGTTGGAGTGGATAGGATTCTCGTTGAAGGGTTCATGTCCGAGAGTCACAATTAGCTGAATACATCAAAGGAAGGGATGGTTACTATGGGAGTGCCTCACAGTCAGGTCCATAGGCATGATTTGCTTAATATTTTTATTAGCTCTGTTACTAAAGGGGAGATTGGTCCTGTTGTAGTTGGCTATCTATAATAGGATGGACATTCAAGGGGAGATGGATCAATATCAAAAAACGACAGCAGTGGTCAAATATGTGGAATCTAACATTTTATGCTTAAATATGCCAAACTCTGCAGTAAGGACAGATAAACCCAAATAAAGAATAGATGTGTAATTTCAGAACAACAACAGAAGTAGAAACAAACTTGAAAGTTACTTTATCGGATGCATTAAAAGTGCTCTGTATCTCAAAAAGGATATTAATAGATGAGTACACATTCGAATGGGGGAGACTAAAAGAAAAAATCTTCACGACTTTATTGTGTGTTTAGAGGAATGAAGGGAAATGGTAGATATGACATAGAAATGCAAATATAGAAAAGGATTTAATAATGTTCAGGAGGGAAATATCTTCCAGAAAAAGAGGAACAAGAGCAAAATATCATTATTTGAAATTGAAGAGCAAAAGGTCTAGGAGAATGTGTGAATTTTACAGTAAAATAGATAGATGGAACAGCCCTAGCAGAAGTGGTAGGGACAAATAGTAAAAGATGGCAACCATGCCAAGAACTTCAGTACATGGAATGGGCATGCTAGAAGGGCCTATTTGTTCTTATTCCTCAAACCCATGTTTATGTTTAATTTCAGATAAAACATCTCAGCTTGTGTCATTCCTCAGCAGTAATGTTGGTAGTTTAGGGGTGTTACTTTATCTGAAAGCCTTATCTCTGACACCACCCACAGCACCCCGGGAACACTCACCACACAGCTCGGATAGAGGCCTTGAGTCCGGGGGTCAGATCATCTGCTAGAAAATCACAGTTGCAGCTTTTGTTGTCTTCAGGTATTTCCTCCCCGGGGAGACTAACTTCTGGGGGGAGACACCTCCCATCAATTAGTTTAACATTAGAGAAAATCTTACGTTCAAAGACCATTGCAGTTCAAGAAAAAGGTACTTATTTGTGAACTATGTAAAAGGATATAATTTAATAAGGGAATAGGAATAATAAAACTTGAAATACGCCGTAGTGTGCGATAATAATAAATAAGTCAAACTACCATCCAAGTCTACAGAGTTTGAAATAAGTGGATAAGAAAATCAACTTCTAATGTGTGCAAATTGAAGTAAATGCAATATAGTATACATATTGTTCTTGTAATCCTCATATATCAGTAAAACTGTTAATCACTGGATCACTCCAAAATTGCTATAAAGTAGTACCAGAATGGAAGAACTTAAAAGATGATAAGTCACACTAGATAGATTAAAAACAAAAAGAGAGGGATGATGTGCAGAAGTAGTAGATATACTGGCACTCTAATTAGTTGTATATAGCAAAAAAAGCAAGTGGTAGCAAGAATGGGCTAGTAAAGGCAATCATATGCACTGCACCACCTATATAGAATCAATCATTAAACCTGTAATTGCAGTTTTGCTGAATAGCAAGGTGCACACATATGTATATAAAAAAAAAAACCACTTGGTGCCCAATACTTTCAGTTTACAGACACAACGCCAGACAAATTAGATCCTCCATAGGATAAAGTCTGCACATCTCCCTCTCAAGGTCCCGACGGTCCGTTTCGCTCTCAATAAGAGCTTCCTCTGGGGTAAATTTGATAAAAGCTTGGGCCTATATAAGGCCTAAGTTACTTCCACGTTTCATAGTAAAAGGGGTGTGTCACGTCATGTGACGTGACGCTAGCGTGATGATGTCATTGAATTCCACATCACACACTATTATGCTTATTTTGTTAGCTCATTGTTTTCCAATTCATCTCACCCTTAACAACAGCTTTATTCTCAACCCTTTGTATATTATTTAACATTTTTTTATTTATTTAATTCATGCAAATTCATTAATCTAATTCATTTTTCAGTATTATTACTGTATATTTTATCTAATGGGGTCTATCAGTCTCATCCAGTCCATTCTTACTTAATAGTTTATCTGTAACAAACTATATTTGTAATTCTGTTCACCACTCAGAACTGATAAAGTTCAATCATTCAATTCAACATGGCCGACATATCATATGTAGTATGTCTATACAAATATACACATAAAGTTTTAGTATTTCATTGTAATCCCCCATACCTCGTACAACTCAATGAGAATGCAATGACGTAATCACGCTAATGTCACGTCACAAGACGTGACATGCCCCTTTTGACTATGAAACACAGAAGTAACTTAGGCCAAATTTACCCCACAGGAAGCTCTTATTGAGAGCGAAACGGACCGTCGGGACCTTGAGAGGGAGATGTGCAGACTTTATCCTACGGAGGATCTAATTTGTCTGGCGTTGTGTCTGTAAACTGCAAGTATTGGGCACCAAGCAAAACCGCAATTACAGGTTTAATGATTGATTCTATATAGGTGGTACACTGCATATGATTGCCTTTACTAGCCCATTCTTGCTACCACTAGCTTTTTTTGCTATATACAACCAATTAGAGTGCCAGTATATCTACTACTTCTGCACATCATCCCTCTCTTTTTGTTTTTAATCTATTTAGTGTGACTTATCATCTTTTAAGTTCTTCCATTCTGGTACTACTTTATAGTAATTTTGAAGTGATCCTGCGATTAACAGTTTTACTGATATATGAGGATTACAAGAACAATATGTATACTATATTGCACTTACTTCAATTTGCACACATTAGAAGTTGATTTTCTTATCCACTTATTTTGAACTCTTTAGACTAGGATGGTAGTTTGACTTATTTATTATTATCACACACTCCGGCGTATTTCAAGTTTTATTATTCCTATTCCCTCTTAAATTATATCCTTTTACATTAATATTAGTGTTACCCACCAGGGAAAATACCAGGTCATTTAATTTATTTATTTGTGAACTATGTAATAAATTAACAATATTATGGACATAAAACGTTTTTAGAGAAAATCTGAATTTTTGACTCCTGTTTATATACAAAGGAATCTAATTTATCTTTTTTTAGATCACGAGATTACAAAGGTGGGGAGGAAGGGGTGGGGAGGAGGAACAGACAGATATCAGGGGGATTTGTTACATAAACAGATATGACTACAATTGAGACCACACCTCTTCCCCCTCAAGGGTCTAGAAGCAAGTTACTTGCATCAATAGATACAAGCACTGTTCTCTAGCTATGTGATCACCCCTTTTACACACACAACTACCACAAAAGTTTCAATTAAAACCTAGTTTTATACACTTTTCCTGCCTAATTATGTTCTGACTCAGAGTTTAATATTGAATATAGTTTTTTTTTTTTTTTTTTTTTTTTTTTTTAATAATTGAACAGGAATTGTATTAATAAATACTGCCTAATAAAAACATATATATCTCTTGTTGTTGGGCTACTACAGTGGCTCTTTAGAGGCTGTATTGCTTTCTTCCTGAAAAAAATTCTTCCATTTCTTCAAATAAGAATACCATAAGTCTGAGGCTTCAACCCCTTTTAAGAAAGGCAATTATTTCCTTGCAAAGTATATTGTTTTAGTTCAAATATGGAGTGGTCTTATGGCATCTTAAATGTCCTAAACCCTTCATCGTAAGTACCTGACTAACATAAGTGTTATAAATGTATTTCATTGTCTGTATCCACATAATGGTAGACCTAAATCCTGGCCTGTCTATAGATCCCTGAGAAGAGGTGTGGTATCCATTGGTTTGGGCGACAGCCACATCTCACCTTCAGAGTTTTGCCGTGAGGCCGAGCCCTTGATTCTGAAGGCTTGGCGCGTGCGGCTACGGTCTCCAAAGCTCCAGCTTTTCGGAACCTTGCTGGGACTGTCCTCCATGTTCTGGTCGGCACTTGGGGACCGCCGAATGCCCTGGGACTGTGGGGAGCTTTTTCCTTTGGATGCCACAGTTCTGGGGCTGGAGAAGACTCTTTCCTTGAGACTCACCTTCTGGCTACTCAGAAACAAAAAAGAGAGACACTAACCAAGAAGTGAAAGGGAAGAGGATGTAAATGGTACACAAGACCAAAATGCAACATGAGGCAGCAGGACATGATTACTAAACTACATTATTCGTCGGTGACCCACACTTGTGTACACATATATATTTCAACGTTACATTAAAATATGAAATATGTGACTCTCCCCAGAAGACTAAATGACTGGGCTCAGAGTCATGGCAATGGATTCCTGGTAGTTGGAGTCTTTTGACAGTAGTTGCTATTCCTAATTTCAAACCTAGACCACAACTTCATCATCCTATGTAGAGGACGTGACAGCACGATTCAGCCAATAACAGATAAGCGTGGTTATTCTCATGGCCATGGCATGCGGTACTTCCAGATTGGACTCTATGCAAACCACAGAAGCTTCTAGAACCATTTTAATATATTTCCAGTGCTCTATAGACAGGTGCACCTGTCTACTCTGCCTTGTGGGAAATCTGGCCCTTGGCCCCTTACACCTCGGTGGCTCTACTGTGCTGGCTGCATAAAATATTAAATTAAATGTATGCATCACATATGTAATTACAATGTTTTAATATGTTCATTGATTCTGCTTAGTCTGAGTTCATTTTATGGTTTAATCTCTATTGTTTCTATAGAAGCTTCTGTTTAACCCCTTGTGAGTTGCTTATCAATTATGCCTAGTATGTCTGATTAGCAATGCATGATATTCAACCTATAATCCTAGATTACAAGCGACAGATTAAAACGAATGTATTGCAATACACAGTTTGTGGGATATCATACCATATGTGACCTCGGTAATGCATGTATCTGCCATGCATGGGATCAGCACGTGTTTGCTAACTCCTGCACCAGGCATGGGTTCAGGATGAGGTTGTAGTCATTTGTACTATGAATGGTCACAGGGATGGGGTATGATTTTCTGTTCATGTGTCCTCAGAAAGGGGTTGTGAAACAAAGTACAATGGAAGTATATGCTCCTTTTTCATGCACGGCCTAAGGGTGGGAATATGATATTACCATCCCATGCATGTACTAAAGGAGCAGATGTGACCCCCCATTCCATGCATGGACTAAAGGAGCAGATGTGACCCCCCATTCCATGCATGGACTAAAGGAGCAGATGTGACCCCCCATTCCATGCATGGACTAAAGGAGCAGATGTGACCCCCCATTCCATGCATGGACTAAAGGGGCAGATGTGACCCCCCATTCCATGCATGGACTAAAGGAGCAGATGTGACCCCCCATTCCATGCATGGACTAAAGGTGCAGATGTGACCCCCCATTCCATGCATGGACTAAAGGAGCAGATGTGACCCCCCATTCCATGCATGGACTAAAGGAGCAGATGTGACCCCCCATTCCATGCATGGACTAAAGGAGCAGATGTAACCCCCCATTCCATGCATGGACTAAAGGAGCAGATGTGACCCCCCATTCCATGCATGGACTAAAGGAGCAGATGTAACCCCCCATTCCATGCATGGACTAAAGGAGCAGATGTAACCCCCCATTCCATGCATGGACTAAAGGAGCAGATGTGACCCCCCATTCCATGCATGGACTAAAGGAGCAGATGTAACCCCCCATTCCATGCATGGACTAAAGGAGCAGATATGACCCCCCATTCCATGCATGGACTAAAGGAGCAGATGTGACCCCCCATCCCATGCATGGACTAAAGGAGCAGATGTGACCCGCCATTCCATGTATGGACAAAAAGGTAGAAGCTGTGGTCCTACCATTTCATACATGCACAAAAAAGTAGAAGCTATAGTCCTACCATTTCACACATGGACATAAGGTAGAAGCCGTGGTCCTAACATGTCATACATGGACATAAGGTAGAAGCTGTGGTCCTACCATGTCATACATGGACATAAGGTAGAAGCTGTGGTCCTAACATGTCATACATGGACATAAGGTAGAAGCCGTGGTCCTACCATGTCATACATGGACATAAGGTAGAAGCTGTGGTCCTACCATTTCATACATGGACATAAGGTAGAAGCTGTGGTCCTATCATTTCATACATGGACATAAGGTAGAAGCTGTGGTCCTACCATGTCATACATGGACATAAGGTAGAAGCCGTGGTCCTATCATTTCATACATGGACAAAAAGGTAGAAGATGCGGTCCTACCATGTCATACATGGACATAAGGTAGAAGCTGTCGTCCTACCATTTCATACATGGATGAAGGTACATGTTGTGGTCTTACCATGTCATACATGGATTATACATGGTTATGTTCTGCTCTTTCCATGTATAGGCATATAGTGACGATGACGTCTGCCCAATACATGCATCTGAATGTGGGGTAATCAGGACTCTTTCCCATGCAACGAAGGCTTCAATAGCAAACAAGTCCATTTTTACATGCAGACAGAATCCGAGGGAGTAAAATAAATGTTTCAAATGGAAAAAAAGGAAGATCTGAACAGCTGGGTCAAAGTGACAAATGGAAAAATGAGTGACCCTCTCACAAAATAACACACTGTAAATATGGGTCCTTTAAATGACAACTATTTCAAGGTTTACTGACTGAGTGGGAGGGGGTTCTTTATATGGCACCGTTTTATTTAAAACTTGCAGTGACATTTCAACATTATTCATAGTTATATATTTCTATTCTTTTAAAAATAATTTCTCAGATCATCTAAGAGGATCATATAATTAATCTCTTCCATTTTTACAGCTTCACCAGCAACATATCTCAATAACCCAAATATTAGGTGGCCAACTTGTATCTGTTGACTCCCACCCTTATAACCGAGTCTTCTTATGCAGCTGGTCCCTCCCTAGGTTTACATCAGATTGTAATTATCCCTTGCAATACACTATATGGCCACTAGAAGGCAGAAAAACACACAAATTACCAGCAGGCCTTCTCTCCTCTGCTGATCACAAGACCCCACTGGCCCAGCTTCTGACCCCATTAGTTACTTTCCCTTTATTTGTGTCCGATTTTGTGCTTTTAATTGATAACTCTCAGGCGCAGAATTCTTATCTCATTTTGGGGTGTTTTAAAGTGCAATATATACTTATCTTAATGAGACCGAGGTGCAGGTCGCTTATATTGCTCTTTACAAGTTAGTTTATTTATGTTATATACATATTATAGAGGGTCTAGTAGTGGCGGTCTATTATAAAGTGGTACGCTGTGCCCCCAATAGATGATGTCCTCTTGAAATAATTACTCAATAATGTTTTAGAAAGTAAAATACAGCCTTTATTTATTACTATCTCTTGCTGTGGGCAGCCATTGCTTTATTTGGTTTCCTGTCAAAGTGATTCTAAACTGCACCCATTTATGCGTCAACTTGTGTACGTTTAATGGCGTTGTGGCAGCGTCTGAGCCTGTAAAGCATGACTGAATTTAACAGTTCATAAATTAGAGGCTATATTTAATTTTTACTTTCTAAAAAAAACATTTTTTGTACATCATCATTTCAAGTTCTTCAAAAGAGCATCATATGGGGGGGTGGAGTGGGGGAGGAAGAGACACAGGGGAGGGTGGGGGGAGACACAGGGGAGGGAGAAGGGGGGAAGAGAAACAGGGGAGGGAGAGGGGGGAGAGACACAGGGGAGGGAGAGGGGGGAAGAGACACAGGGGAGGGAGAGGGGGGAAGAGACACAGGGGAGGGAGAGGGGGGAAGAGACACAGGGGAGGGAGAGGGGGGGAAAGAGACAAAGGGAAGGGAGAGGGGGGAAAGAGACATGGGGGAGGGAGAGGGGGGGAAGAGACACAGGGGAGGGGAATACATCGAATATTATCCCATCATTTGACTAGTTAATAATTAAATACTTTAACATTAACACATCCTTTAGAATCTTTTATCTTATTAACTATTTAATAAGGGCTGAAATAACCTGGAGATATTAAGTACTGTGTAAGAGCAGCTCATAAAAACTAGTCATGGTGCTGATATACTGAATGGCTTTGTAGGTGCCAGGGTAAGTGGTGGTTGGTTAGTCTAATGGGAGCTATATTGCTTGGCAGAGGTGCCACAAGACATACGGCAGCATACTGTATGTCCTAACTATGATAGGACAGTAAAATACAAGAAACACATATGGATTTGGAAGTTAATAAATTATGTTATTTAGTAACAGAGAAACAGGTTTGAATTTTACAGGGAGGAAGAGACACAGGGGAGGTAGGGGAGGAAGAGACACAGGTGAGGGAGAGGGGGGAAGAGTCACAGGGGAGGGAGAGAAGAGAAACAGGGGAGGGAGAGGGGGGAAAGAGACACAGGGGAGGGAGGGGGAGAGATACAGGGGAGGGAGAAGGGGGGAAGAGAAACAGGGGAGGGAGAGGGGGGAAGGGAAACAGGGGAGGGAGAGGGGGGAAAGAGACACAGGGGAGGGAGAGGGGGAGGAAGAGACACAGGGGAGGTAGGGGAGGAAGAGACACAGGGGAGGTAGGGGAGGAAGAGACACAGGGGAGGTAGGGGAGGAAGAGACACAGGTGAGGGGGAGGGAGAGAAGAGAAACAGGGGAGGGAGAGGGGGGAAAGAGACACAGGGGAGGGAGAGGGGGAGGAAAAGACACAGGGGAGGGAGAGGGGAGGAAGAGACACAGGGGAGGGAGAGGGGAGGAAGAGACACAGGGGAGGGAGAGGGGAGGAAGAGACACAGGGGAGGGAGAGGGGGGGGAAGAGACACAGGGGAGGGAGAGGGGGAGAGACACAGGGGAGGGAGAGGGGGGAAGAGACACAGGGGAGGGAGAGGGGGGAAAGAGACACAGGGGAGGGAGAGGGGGGAGAGACACAGGGGAGGGAGAGGGGGGAAGAGACACAGGGGAGGGAGAGGGGGGAAAGAGACACAGGGGAGGGAGAGGGGGGAAAGACACAGGGGAGGGAGAGGGGGGAAAGACACAGGGGAGGGAGAGGGGGGGGAAATAGACACAGGGGAGGGAGAGGGGGGGAAAGAGACAAAGGGAAGGGAGAGGGGGGAAAGAGACATGGGGGAGGGAGAGGGGGGGAAGAGACACAGGGGAGGGGGATACATTGAATATTATCCCATCATTTGACTAGTTAATATTTACATACTTTAACATTAACACATCCTTTAGAATCTTTTATCTTATTAACTATTTAATAAGGGCTGAAATAACCTGGAGATATTAAGTACCATGTAAGAGCAGCTCATAAAAACTAGTCATGGTGCTGATATACTGAATGGCTTTGTAGGTGCCAGGGTAAGTGGTGGTTGGTTAGTCTAATGGGAGCTATATTGCTTGGCAGAGGTGCCACAAGACATACGGCAGCATACTGTATGTCCCAACTATGATAGGACAGTAAAATACAAGAAAAACATATGGATTTGGAAGTTAATAAATTATGTTATTTAGTAACAGAGAAACAGTTTTGAATTTACCACATTTTGTCTGTCACTCCTCTCATCAGACTGGCCTTCTTTTAGTTTGGTCATTCAGTCGTGTATGACTCTCTGTGACCCTATGGACCATAGCACTCCAGGCAAATTTCACAGCCACTGCCTCTGGGAGCTCCCTGAAGCTCATGCTGTTTGCTTCAGTGACCTCATCTATTCATTTCTGCCGCCCCTTCTTCATGTGCCTTCAATTCTTCCCAGCACCAGAGTCTTCTGTCTTCTCATGATATGGACAAAATATCTGAGCTTCAGCCTCATGATCAAACCTTCCCATGAAGAGTTTGGCTTAATTTCCTATAGTATCCATTGATTGGATCTTATTGCCGTCCAAGGGACTCCAAGCAGTTATCTCCACCACCACTATACAAAGGTGTCAAATCTCTGGCGCTCAGATTTCTTTATGGTCCAGCTCTCACATCCGTATGTTACTGCTGGGAATACCATAGTTCGAACTATGGGGACATTTGTTGATAGTTTAATATCTTTACTTTTTACTAGCTTGTCCAGACTTGCCATAGCTTTCCTCCCCAGAAGCAAACGTCTTTTAATTTCATGACTACAGTCTCCATGAAGAGATCTTGGATCCTAGAAAAATAAAATCTGTCACTGCCTCCACTTCTTCTCTGTCTATTTGCCAGGAAGTGAGATTGCCGTTTGCCATGATCTTCGTCTTTTTAACGTTGAGCAGCAGACCAACTTTTGCACTCTCTTTCACCCTCATCAATAAGTCCTTTAGTTCCTCCTCCCTTTCAGCCATCAGAGCAGTATCATCGGCGTATCTGAGGTTGTTGATATTTCTTCCAGCAATATTGATTCTGGCTTTGGATACATCCAGTCCAGCCTTACGCATGATGTACTCCAAGTATAAGGTGAATAAATAAGGTGACAATATTGTCGCACTCCTTTCCCCATCTTGAACTGTTCTATTGTCCCGTGTTCGGTTCTGACCAGGGCTTCTTGGTCCACATACAAATTCCTTTAGGAGGAGGATGATATGTTCTGGTACTCCCATCTCTTTAAGAACTTGCCTTTGTTGTGATCCACACAGTCAAAGGCTTTAGAATAGTCTATGAATCAGAAGTAAATGTTTTTCTGGGACTTTCTTGCTTTCTCTATTATCCAGCGGACATTGGCAATTTGATCTCTTGTGCCTCTTCCTCTGTGGAACCCAGCTTGCATATCTGGTAGTTCCTGGTCCATATATTGTTGGAGTCGAGCTTGTAGGATCTTAAGCATTCCCTTGCTGGCTTATGAAATGAATGAAATTGATCGATAATTGGAGAACTCTGGCACTGCCTTTTTTGGGATTGGGATGTAGACAGACCTTTTCCAGTCTATTGGCCATTATTGAGTTTTCCATAGGTGTTGGCATAAGGCAAGCAACACTTTCACAGCATCATCTTATAGGATGAGATTCCATCACCCCCTGCAGCCTTTTCAGCAAGACATCCTGGCGTTCTTGCTTCATTCTCCAAGATGTCTGACTCCAGCTCATTGGACAAACTATTGAGGTTATCAATGCTGTTAAGATCCTTCCTGTATAGATCTTTAGTGTATTCCTGCCACCTCTTGTTTATCTGATCTTCTTCTGTTAAGTCCCTACCATTTTTGTCTTTTATCAGCCTACCTTGGCATGACAGGTTCCTTTGCAATCCCCAAATTTCTTTAAGAGATCTTCTGACTTTCCCATTCTGTTATCTTTTTCTATATCTTTACATCGCTCTATTTTTACATCTTGCTATCCTCTGGAATTCTGTATTCAGTCCTACAAATCTTGTCCTATCTCCACTACCTTTCACTTTCCTTATTTCCTTGTCTTAAAAGCCTCCTCAGATAACCAGTTTACCTTCTCAGTATTCTTTCTTCTTGAGATATTCTTTGTTCTTGTTTTCTGGACAATATCACAAACTTCTGTCCAAAGTTCTACAGGTCTTCTGGTTAGTTCCTCAGTACTAGTTTAATGGCTTCCTTTTGCATATGACACATATAGACACTTAAGAAAGTTAGGTAACCATTCAATAATTATGAGCTAGTTAGGTACTGATAACATTACCAGTCTAGTGGGGGGTCTCTTGAGCGGAGTGTCAGTCAAAATATTGTTAATATATTTTCTTTAATAACTTCCATCTGCCAATATTAATTTATTGGTACGTTACTATTGTACTATAATTTTGATCACTGCCGTGGCCCTATAAGATTGCGGTCTCTAAGATAGGACATTGTATGAAGTATATAGTTTGTTAACCACTTATTTACATTTGTTATATTATTTAATGCTGTGAATATCATTTGAAGTCAACATGACCCAATAACTCAGTACAGCCAACATCTTCTCTTCTCCTGGACTCCTGGCACCTCTGCCCTGCAGGACATTGGTTAGAAGGTTAGAGGGGACGTGCAGCCAGGGGGTCCTCCTGACATGTTCTCACTGTACCTATTGTCCCCTGAACAGCAGCTGCAGAGAGCTTTCCCTTTACTGGAAATCAGGGAGAGTCGAAAATTAGTGTCAGAGTCATGAGGGAACATACATGGATGAAGAGATGGACGTGCGCTCCTGGAACCTAATGACTGTAGTGTCTAAAGGATACACCAATTACACCTAAAGTTGCATTTGTATCCTAGGTCTGGACACTTAGATACTGTTCTGCACCATCATGTAGAGGTGGTAAAAATAAAATAGTGTTAGGCTCTACGCACACCTCTTTGTTCCTGTGGATGGGGGATAAGGTCTCAGGGACTGGAACTGGGTACAGACTGGGTGCAAAACCTCCGGTGGTTCTGATGATCTGGGAGATGATCCATGAGATGGTCCTACCACCATCAGCAAGCCCATACATGTTTTGCCAGTCACCCCACATCTAATGAATATACAGCTCAGCTGGCTCTCTATGGCACTGTGTTATGTTATGACTTCTTACCATTAAATCTCTACAAAGCTCATGGTCTGCTCATGCCCACCATGCTACCCTTAAGGACAGAGATCCTGGGCAGCCATAGGATGAAGACCCTCAACACACAGTAGGGACACCGGACAATATGAAGAGCAGTGGTACAGCAACAGGAAAGCAAGAGCATAACATGGATGGGGGCAGCAAAAAGGGGCAAAGGGCATGTGAATGGTACTTACCGCTCCGAAATGGTCCAAAGATGGGAATTATTACATGTGAGGTTACATGAAGCACACACAGCGGTGACAGCAATGAATTCCGTTAAAGGTTATTATGAGGGGACAGAGAAATGGCATATGAGGGGTACGCGGGGAGCTCATTGTGATACCAACCTTGGGGGAGGCTCAGCCTGCTGCTGCTCCTTCCTTAAAACAAGAAGCAATATCATGTTAGATGTGATGTCATGGGGGACGCAGGATGACGCATTCTCTGTTAATAAAAGCTATCCCACCCCCTGGGCTACAGGCAGGAAAACACATTAGCCAGGCAAGCAAGAGGGAGCAAGGGGGAACACTAATGGCAGCAACGGAGATTATAGGGACATAAAAAACAAGTTTTTATTGCTGTACATAGAACAGAGTATTTATTATGTTGTCAAAGCAATAAACTGATTAAAATACTTAACTCTCTGGGGGGGGGGGGGGTTGTCCCTTGTTGCCAATGTGTCCTACTTTCTGCAAATGTGATCTACAGACTTAAAGCAATTCTGTCACCCCAAAATCATTTACAGAGCATGAAAAACTAGCTATACATTTTGCTAGCCGCTTGATTCTAAAGCAAAATATTCCTGAATTAATCAGATTTTTTTTTCTCATCTGTATGCTTATGCAAATGAGTGGCTCACAAATATTATTTACCTGCTCTCATGTAGGATTATAGTGGTGGTGACAGATTGATGCCCCTAAAGGTTATCATGATGTTCGAGTGCTTGAGACGGGTGGGGGAGGGGTCTAACCAGCAAATTAGCATATTGAGATACACATTAGCATAAATGAGCTACACAAGTAGTGCTGAATATGTCAGGAATGGCTAGTACAATGTACAGGCAGTTTTTACTGCTCTATCAGATGAAACAAACTTCCTGTTAGGGTGACAGTGTCCCTTTAATTATGCTCTATACATGTCCTTGTAGGTTCAGGGAAGTTTAAGCAACTTTTCTATGTTTAAAGCATTTTCTTATAAATGCATGAAAAAAGCAATTGCGTTCCATGTCCCTCTTATATGGACATTTTTATATTTAGATTACAATCCCCTAAAGTCTAGATAACACAATAAACTAGTCCTATCCTGTCTCTAGGTGCCATCTAACACACATACGCTAGGCCCCAGGGATGAAGCATTGAAGGAGAGGGTGGCGTTGTCATGGAAACAGCAGCAAATGTGGTATCCACGGTAACTACGTTCTGATAGGACATCCCTGACTCAACCTCAAAAACAATGTTATGTCGAAGCTGGGAATGTGACTCCAGGAAACAGAAGACGGGGGCGGAGACAAGACTAGCAGTATTGGACCTTATAGCTCGAAACAACACTACTCTGGGGTACTTACATGTTATAGAACATGGCACATTGAATATGACTTCACTGCAAGAGTAGTAGATATAGAAGGTATATGCCTAACTAAATCTAATAGTTATGCATCTATAATTATGGAGGTTGTAATAAAAAATCATGAAGAAAACAGTTCAAATATTTATTAATAACTCTGAATGTGAAACAACATGGCCACTTGTCTCTGCCTCAACGTTGCATCAAAAAATGGCGTCTCAGACTTGATAACTATTTCCAGAGGAGACTGAAAATAACTAGAAGCGATCGGTCAATGGCTAAATCAACACGGACTCCGAGAGTAATCCTACGGCCGGTGAGAGAAGGAGATTCTTCTCCTCCCACTAAATCACAAGCACAGATGCCTACACAATGGACCCTAGTGCCACTGCGGAAATCACATGTACTCATAAATTATATATAAACTAGGTCTTCTTATTTCAAGCAATTAATAAACTCTCACCGTGTAGGTGACAAAGAAGAAGCCCATGCATAGTTGGTTTAGACTGGAATAATGACTAGACTTTAAGAATTAAAAGTCAATTTATTGTGACAGTTATTCAAGGGTTTATGTGAGCCACAGACTTTGCAAAGCTCTCTTCCCCCAGAGATAATTTTCATATACAGGTAATTATAGCTGCGCCTGTGCAGTCCTAATTCAAGACTGCTCCTGGAGTATGTGAGGGACTGCTTATGGACTGAGTGTTTGTAGTTTGTCTGAGACAGCAACCTGCAACTTATGATTGATTGGAGCAGAGTTGAGACTTGGATTTCTGAAGAATATTCAAGCCATTGATTATTCAAACTATTGTTTTGCTCCACACAGGTTTAGCTGGGTGAGAGCTGGTTACTAAGGATACTGTTTATTTGTTAAGGTAGTGCTTCAGGGGAAGTTATAGGGGAATCGGTATAGCTTTTCAAATTTACATTTGAACTTTAGTGTACAAGACTTCAGTAGATCTGCTTATCTCTACCCCTTTTAGGTGCCCAGGAGATGTGAGAGTATTTTCCCATGAGACTATCATAATTGGTTTCTTTATCTCCCTCCTTCCCTACATGCTAACCTGGACTAGAATGTAGGATGGCCTCTTGGGCAGATCCTCTCCCAACGTCCTAAAATCAATAGAGAGATGCAACTTTTCTAGTTTCTGAAACAATAAAGTTCCGATGTGAGATTTAAATGTTACAATTAATTTTACTTTCTTCAAATAGTGGTTTTATTGCTAATCAATAATGAAATAATATTGTATGAGCACTGCAGAGGCCAATTAACTTACAACTTCTGGAGTTTGGTAAGAATGTCAAATGCAATGGTATGGGATCTCTTGCACACACATTCACATATGCACTCACACCTCTTCCTACCAATGAAGCCCATTTTGTACCACTGAACCCCCCGGCGCATCTGACCTGAAGGTGAGTCCAGACTTGCTCTTCAGATTCCGCAGAAGATCCAACTGGTTGAGTGGAGGAATCAGCCTAGATGGGAAGGAGATAGAACTGTGTGATACAAGGAGATAAGTTAACAAGGAGGCAGTTAACCCCTCATTGTGTAACATAAAACAGACACTCTCTGTGTTTATGGGAAGAAATGAAGACATACAGATTGCTGTAGTGGTTAGTGATACCAATACAGACCCACTGGAATAATCTTCATCGACTGACAGAGCTTTGTAAATCTCCATTCTACAGGTAACAACGAAAGCTCCACGCCTAATAAAGATGGTTTCAGTGAGCCTCTAAAAGCAATCTTACATTGTCACACTGTGCCTTGTGGACACAGAAAGTTGGAGACCACCCATCGAAGAGGCCTACTTAAATCAATATTTTGGAGAGGAACATGGTGGAATGTTGTCATGGAGTCTATTCTTGTGTGAATCATGATGTACGGAACCAAACATGGAGTCAAAAACACAACACAACTCACAACAACATCTCAAGGCCACAGGATACACAACACAGGAACAGCCCAACGTGCCACTAGAAGCAGGGTTAAGATAACAGAACATAGTTGTCATGCCCTCCATTACCAGGGCAGAATAAGTCCTCTATATGGCTGCAGAGATGTTTGCAGAATAGTGGGATGACTATCTTGGTGACTCAATTATCTATGCAACCACTTGATGCATGTGACAACATGGCCCCACCCCATGAACCATTTATTTATTCCACCCAATATCTAATCTATATGTACATTGATTATTTATTTATTTTTTATTGAAGTAAAAATGGTTAATTTAAATTGTTTGTTCTACCAAAAATAGTATGCTCTTGTATAAAAGACGACACTTTCAAAAATATACCTAACAGTTATGGAAGGTGTCTATTTTGCCCATTAGAATTTAAAGGCCTCTAACAACCAAATCCAAAGAAAAATGAAAGCTTGTAATGCGATTGTGCTTTATGGCAGTGTAGCAAAAGGGGGTGTAATCATTTTCTAATAGTGGCATGGAACAAAGCAGTGCTACAATGTTGTTAAAGTCATGCTGAACAGAGGGATCGAACTTCAATATTTTCATACAATATGGGTTGCCGTCAAAAGCCTCCAATGAATACTTTGGACTTTAGGTTGTGGTGAGTAATAATGCTATCAGTATCAGTTTATTATTATAGGGACTAGTGCCGAGGTGCTGTGGAAATTGAAGCCCGCTATTCACAGACCACAAAGTGCTCATGGTGTGTGTTGGTGAGCGGAGGACCATCCCACCCACAGCCAATGATATAACCAACACTGATACACTTACAGCCCCACAACAAAATGCTCACAACAACTTCACAATTTGTGTGATTACACCAACCATAACCGGGACATCACAACAAAAACACAATGCCAGGTAGTGGGGTGGGAACACGAGCATGGCATACCTGGACGCACCGTACGTTTGTGAGCTGGGCACCAAAGAGACGTATAGGGGGAGAAGAGAATCCCAGGAGAGGAGAGAAAAAATGCAAAAATATCAGGAGTGTTGGGAGTGCCCATGACTTGGGGAGAGTGATGTACTCACGGATTCAAAAAGTTTTGTACAGAGATAGTGCGTAACTTTTTTAAATGTCCGTTTAAGAACTACTGTCATACCATGACAAGAGCAGAGAGCTGTTTTAATAATGCACTGATTAATAATACAACCACTTTAACACAGCAACTCTCCAGCCAATGGAGAGCAAGCAGTATGATGAATTAATTTTGTATGAGAAAAGTCTGCGCTGCCTGCTGACCTTACGTAGTGGGAGGAGATAAGCAGCCATTGCATCTGGTCAGTGAAAGTAAGTTTATTATTGCTAATTACAATATTAAACCACTCAATATAAATTGTATTAATCATCAATGCCTTATTAATGCATTAAGCTCATGCTAGGGCATTACAGTGGTCTGTGTGCAGTGTGTGTGTATATGTATGTGTATATATATATATATATATATATATATATATATATATATATATATATATATGCGCATACATATATATATATATATATATATATATATATATAAATATATATATGCACATGCATATATATATATATATATATATATATATATATACATACATATATATATATATATATATATATATATATATATATATATATATGCACATACATATACACACACACAGAGGAGAAAGATAAAAAATACATATCCAGTCTTTAGTAAATTTATGTTTGTTTCTTAACAGAAGAATTTTTTTGTAAACTTTTCCCCAGAAAAGAAAAATGAATCCCCTAGCAAAATAATAAATAGCTCTGTTCACAAAGAAATAGGACTACAAAAAAAATATATAGTATGTCTACACTTCTTATTTAAGAACACATGTGAAACTGCTGATACTGCCCCTTTAAAGCACTAAAAAATTCATGTAAAGTGCTAAAATGTCATATCTTTATAATGACTGTGTTAATGAAACATTTTAACTAAACTTTTTTTTTTCCAATATAGTGTGATCTACAATGAAGAAAAAGCTACATATGCAAACAAATGAGACGTACCAGATGCCTTTCCCCTCCTCTGTCCTGATTTGTGTATTTATTTATAATTAAAATTATTTATGTGTATTTCAGTAAAACAAAATGGTAAATTTAGTAATTGTGTAAATGCTTTTTTTAAGAGTAATATTATATATATATATATATATATATATATATATATATATATATATATATATATATAAACATTTCCCTGGTAGGTCTTTTCTTTCTTGCCTTTCCCAGCTATTTTTTAGTGAAGTTTTTCCCATTGCTTTGGCTTCTTCAAACATGTTATCAATGAAAATGCACAAACCCTCCATAAGCAAAACAATTTTTTTTAATTATCTGGAGATCATCCCACCTACTCATTAGACCCTAACATTGCAGCTTCTAGTAGATGTTCTGTATCCACACCATGTTATGTGTCCAGGGAGGGAAAGAGGATCTGCCCAGGGTGCTGTCCTACATTTTCTGGTCTGTGTAGGTTTGCCAAGAAGTAGGCAGTTAAATACTGATATTAGAACAAAATATCAAGACTCAAGACAGTCCATCTGGGCAGGTCCTCCCTATCCGCTGGGCACCTATTAGGGGATGGATATCAGCAGGTCGTCTTATTCTTGCACTGGAAGCTGCAAGTGAGCATTTTGCTTTTAATTTAATCAATATATACCCAGCTACCAAGAGAAAAACAGCAAGAAAAACACATGTAGGTAGTAGAGGAGATACATGACTCAGTCCTGAGAGGAGCCGATGCATTGAGTCATTAGAGTATATAGAATATTATTACCATGAAATAAACAGGACGGTCACCCCACACACACATACCCCTAGTGATCGGTGAAGTTACCATGGG
>JAPZIH010000754.1:164902-283976 GCA_027410445.1 Discoglossus pictus
AGCTGTGTACTTCCGCATTGGCGTAAAATGGCGGGTAATGTGCGGTATGCGTCTTAGCGGAATATCCGTAGGTCTTTTGTGGTGTTTGCGAGTTTCTTGTGGTGTTCTGCGTGTTTAGAGTGCTGTAGCCTCGTTTTCGTTTTGTTCGGCCGCCATTTTTTCTGTCGCTTAGAGAATTTTTTAGTGTCTAAACTCTTTTATTTTGCTAAGCATTAGCAACAACTCGCATGCTCACAGCTATATATGTGATTATTAGGATGAATACTACTAGTAACATGCTTGTCATAAATGACCGTATCCTTTAGATTGTAAGTCTGCGAGTTTCAATCCTGCGCGGTGCTTTAGGGAAAGCGCTATGGACACTGGATTCCAAGCTCAAAGACAGGGCCATCCACTTTTTGCAATGTATGAATCTTGAACTTGTCATTGCCTGTAACTTAACTTATGTATAGCGCTACGGAATATGTTGGCGCCTTACAAATAAATGATAATAATAATAATCATATAGTCTGTTCTTTCTCTCAATGCTGACTCTTTATCTATATGTGTGCCCTCTCCTTCTTCTCTCCCTCCTTCTCCCCTCTCCCTCTCCTTCTCCCCCTCTCCTTCTCTCTCCTTCTCCCCTCTCTCCCTCCTCCTCCCCTCTCTCCTTCTCCATCCTTCTCCCCCCTCTCTCTCCTTCTCCCCTCTCTCTCCTTCTCCCCTCTCTCCTTCTCCCCCCTCTCCCTCCTTCTCCCTCCTCTCCCTCCTTCTCCCCCCTCTCCCTCCTTCTCCCCCCTCTCCCTCCTTCTCCACTCTCTCCCTCCTTCTCCACTCTCTCCCTCCTTCTCCACTCTCTCCCTCCTTCTCCACTCTCTCCCTCCTTCTCCACTCTCTCCCTCCTTCTCCCCTCTCTCTCTCCTTCTCCCCCCTCTCCCTCCTTCTCCACTCTCTCCCTCCTTCTCCACTCTCTCTATCTCCTTCTCCCCTCTCTCTATCTCCTTCTCCCCTCTCTCTATCTCCTTCTCCCCTCTCTCTATCTCCTTCTCCCCCTCTCCTTCTCCCCTCTCCTTCTCTCTCCTTCCCTTTTCCTCCTTCTCCCTCCTTCTCCCTCCTCCTCCCCTCTCTCCTTCTCCATCCTTTTCCCCCCCTCTCACCCCTTCTCTCTCCTTCTCCCCTCCCTCTCTCCCTCCTTCTCCACTCTCCCCCTCCTTCTCCACTCTCCCCCTCCCCTCTCTCTCTCCTTCTCCCCTCTCTCTCTCCTTCTCCCCTCTCTCCCTCCTTCTCCCCTCTCTCCCTCCTTCTCCCCTCTCTCCCTCCTTCTCCCCTCTCTCCCTCCTTATCCTTCTCCCCTCTCTCTCTCTCCTTCTCCCTCCTTTCCCCTTCTGCCCTCTCTCCCTCCTTCTCCCCTCCCTCTCTCCTCCTTCTCTCCCTCCTTCTCCCCCTCTCCCCTTCTTCTCTCCTCCCTCCTTCTCCCCACCCTCTCTCTCTCTCTCCTTCACCCCACCCTCTCTCTCTCATTCTCCCCACCCTCTCTTTCTCCTTCCCCCACCCTCTCTCTCTCCTTCTTCCCACCCCTCTCTCCTTCTCCCCACCCCTCTCTTCTTCTCCCACCCCTCTCTTCTTCTCCCCACCCCTCTCTCCTTCTCCCCACCCCTCTCTCCTTCTCCCCACCCCTCTCTCTCCCCTTCTCCCTTCCTTTCTCTTCCTTCAACCCAACCACCGTCTCTCTCCCTCCTACCCTCTCTCTCTACCTCCCCCACCCTCTCTCTCCCTCCCCCACCCTCTCTCTCTACCTCTCCCACCCTCTCTCTCTCTCTCTCTTAACCTCCCCCACCCTCTCTCTCTCTCTCTTAACCTCCCCCACCCTCTCTCTCTCTCTCTCTCTTAACCTCCCCCACCCGCGCTCTCTCTACCTCCCCCACCCTCTCTCTCTCTCTACCTCCCTCCCCCACCCTCTCTCTCTTGTCGCAATTTACAGTTAGTAGCTTATGAGTAACGCCTACGCAGAAAGCACCATGAAGGCGCTACTCACAAGCCAACAACTGTTATAATGGATAACTATGTATTGTGCTTTAATATTTTAGTCCTAAACCTATGAAAACATATTAATGATTTGTTCTACAATCAACATTTTCTTCAAAGATATTAGAAACCTAGATCTTGACAGCAGATAAGAATGAATTACACACACACATATATATCTATGTATGCCGTGTGTATCTATGTACATACATGTAAATATATTTCTCTGTATATAATCTATAGCTTGGGACACAGCAGTATGTTTTTTTTTGCTGCACTAATAATGAAACTGGACAGCCTTTTTAGTAATGTAAATTCAATGTTATAATCCTGGCCATCTCCTGTTATCTATCTGTAAGTTTCTTGTAGGTGGGAACCTTGGAGGCCGAGACACTCTGTCTGCAAAAACAATTGGGTTTGCCTATCTACCCTTCAAGCAGGAAATAGCCATGGAAGCCTGGACGTTGAGACTTAACAGATAAGGGGAAGTCTCTAATAGACCATGCCTGCATATGGATGCACATAGCAAATTGGGAGTCCCCGGAATATTATAGTATTATTTTTTACTACATATATTTTATTGATTCTTATCTTTTTATATTTACAAACCCATTTCATCTATTGGTATGTCACCCCCCCATAATAATAATAATACAGGATGTATTATGCACAGTACCTGTGTTTATTAGCAGTGAGTTTGTCAGCCTCACCCCCCCCCCCCATGTGCCCCAGCCCCCCTCTACTCCATGTGTCCCAGCCGCCCTCTACTCCATGTGTCCCAGCCGCCCTCTACTCCATGTGTCCCAGCCCCCCTCTACTCCATGTATCCCAGCACCCCCATGTGTCCCAGCCGCCCTCTACTCCATGTGTCCCAGCCGCCCTCTACTCCATGTGTCCCAGCCGCCCTCTACTCCATGTGTCCCAGCCCCCCTGTACTCCATGTGTCCCAGCCGCCCTCTACTCCATGTGTCCCAGCCGCCCTCTACTCCATGTGTCCCAGCCGCCCTCTACTCCATGTGTCCCAGCCGCCCTCTACTCCATGTGTCCCAGCCCCCCTCTACTCCATGTGTCCCAGCCGCCCTCTACTCCATGTGTCCCAGCCGCCCTCTACTCCATGTGTCCCAGCCGCCCTCTACTCCATGTGTCCCAGCCCCCCTCTACTCCATGTGTCCCAGCCCCCCTCTACTCCATGTGTCCCAGCCGCCCTCTACTCCATGTGTCCCAGCGCCCCCATGTGTCCCAGCCCCCCTCTACTCCATGTGTACCAGCCCCACTCTACTCCATGTGTCCCAGCCCCACTCTACTCTATGTGTCCCAGCGCACCCATGTGTCCCAGCCGCCCTCTACTCCATGTGTCCCAGCCCCCCCTCTACTTCATGTGTCCCAGCCCCACTCTACTCCATGTGTCCCAGCCCCCCCTCTACTCCATGTGTCCCAGCCCCCCTCTACTTCATGTGTCCCAGCCCCACTCTACTCCATGTGTCCCAGCCCCCCTCTACTCCATGTGTCCCAGCACCCCTCTACTCCATGTGTCCCAGCCGCCCTCTACTCCATGTGTCCCAGCCCCACTCTACTCCATGTGTCCCAGCGCCCCCATGTGTCCCAGTCCCCCTCTACTCCATGTGTCCCAGCCCCCCTCTACTCCATGTGTCCCAGCCCCACTCTACTCCATGTGTCCCAGCCCCACTCTACTCCATGTGTCCCAGCCCCACTCTACTCCATGTGTCCCAGCGCCCCCATGTGTCCCAGTCCCCCTCTACTCCATGTATCCCAGCGCCCCAATGTGTATCAGCCCCCCTGTACTGCATGTGTCCCAGCCCCCCTCTACTCCATGTGTCCCAGTGCCCCCGTGTGTCCCCAGCCCCACTCTACTCCATGTGTCCCAGCCCCACTCTACTCCATGTGTCCCAGCCCCCCTCTACTCCATGTGTCCCAGCCCCCCTCTACTTCATGTGTCCCAGCCCCACTCTACTCCATGTGTCCCAGCCGCCCTCTACTCCATGTGTCCCAGCCGCCCTCTACTCCATGTGTCCCAGCCCCCCTCTACTCCATGTGTCCCAGCCCCCCTCTACTCCATGTGTCCCAGCCGCCCTCTACTCCATGTGTCCCAGCGCCCCCATGTGTCCCAGCCCCCCTCTACTCCATGTGTACCAGCCCCACTCTACTCCATGTGTCCCAGCCCCACTCTACTCTATGTGTCCCAGCGCACCCATGTGTCCCAGCCGCCCTCTACTCCATGTGTCCCAGCCCCCCTCTACTTCATGTGTCCCAGCCCCACTCTACTCCATGTGTCCCAGCCCCCCTCTACTCCATGTGTCCCAGCCCCCCTCTACTTCATGTGTCCCAGCCCCACTCTACTCCATGTGTCCCAGCCCCCCTCTACTCCATGTGTCCCAGCACCCCTCTACTCCATGTGTCCCAGCCGCCCTCTACTCCATGTGTCCCAGCCCCACTCTACTCCATGTGTCCCAGCGCCCCCATGTGTCCCAGTCCCCCTCTACTCCATGTGTCCCAGCCCCCCTCTACTCCATGTGTCCCAGCCCCACTCTACTCCATGTGTCCCAGCCCCACTCTACTCCATGTGTCCCAGCCCCACTCTACTCCATGTGTCCCAGCGCCCCCATGTGTCCCAGTCCCCCTCTACTCCATGTATCCCAGCGCCCCAATGTGTATCAGCCCCCCTGTACTGCATGTGTCCCAGCCCCCCTCTACTCCATGTGTCCCAGTGCCCCCGTGTGTCCCAGCCCCACTCTACTCCATGTGTCCCAGCCCCACTCTACTCCATGTGTCCCAGCCCCCCTCTACTCCATGTGTCCCAGCCCCCCTCTACTTCATGTGTCCCAGCCCCACTCTACTCCATGTGTCCCAGCCCCCCTCTACTCCATGTGTCCCAGCACCCCTCTACTCCATGTGTCCCAGCACCCCTCTACTCCATGTGTCCCAGCCCCACTCTACTACATGTGTCCCAGCCCCACTCTACTCCATGTGTCCCAGCCCCACTCTACTCCATGTGTCCCAGCGCCCCCATATGTCCCAGCCCCACTCTACTCCATGTGTCCCAGCGCCCCCATATGTCCCAGCCCCACTCTACTCCATGTGTCCCAGCCCCACTCTACTCCATGTGTCCCAGCCCCACTCTACTCCATGTGTCCCAGCCCCACTCTACTCCATGTGTCCCAGCGCCCCCATGTGTCCCAGTCCCCCTCTACTCCATGTATCCCAGCGCCCCAATGTGTATCAGCCCCCCCTGTACTGCATGTGTCCCAGCCCCCCTCTACTCCATGTGTCCCAGCGCCCCCATGTGTCCCAGCCGCCCTCTACTCCATGTGTCCCAGCGCCCCCATGTGTCCCAGCCCCCCTCTACTCCATGTGTACCAGCCCCACTCTACTCCATGTGTCCCAGCCCCACTCTACTCCATGTGTCCCAGCCCCACTCTACTCCATGTGTCCCAGCCCCACTCTACTCCATGTGTCCCAGCCCCCCTCTACTCCATGTGTCCCAGCACCCCTCTACTCCATGTGTCCCAGCCCCACTCTACTCCATGTGTCCCAGCCCCACTCTACTCCATGTGTCCCAGCCCCACTCTACTCCATGTGTCCCAGCCCCACTCTACTCCATGTGTCCCAGCGCCCCCATATGTCCCAGCCCCACTCTACTCCATGTGTCCCAGCTTCACTCTACTCAATGTGTCCCAGCCCCACTCTACTCCATGTGTCCCAGCCCCACTCTACTCCATGTGTCCCAGCCCCACTCTACTCCATGTGTCCCAGCGCCCCATGTGTCCCAGTCCCCCTCTACTCCATGTATCCCAGCGCCCCAATGTGTATCAGCCCCCCTGTACTGCATGTGTCCCAGCCCCCCTCTACTCCATGTGTCCCAGTGCCCCCATGTGTCCCAGCCCCACTCTACTTCATGTGTCCCAGCCCCCCTCTACTCCATGTGTCCCAGCCCCACTCTACTCCATGTGTCCCAGCCCCCCTGTACTCCATGTGTCCCAGCCCCCCTGTACTCCATGTGTCCCTGCCCCACTCTACTCCATGTGTCCCAGCCCCCCTCTACTCCATGTGTCCCAGCCCCCCTCTACTCCATGTGTCCCAGCCCCACTCTACTCCATGTGTCCCAGCCCCACTCTACTCCATGTGTCCCAGCCCCACTCTACTCCATGTGTCCCAGCCCCACTCTACTCCATGTGTCCCAGCCCCACTCTACTCCATGTGTCCCAGCCCCACTCTACTCCATGTGTCCCAGCCCCCCTCTACTCCATGTGTCCCAGTGCCCCCATGTGTCCCAGCCCCACTCTACTCCATGTGTCCCAGCCCCCCTCTACTCCATGTGTCCCAGCCCCCCTGTACTCCATGTGTCCCAGCCCCCCTGTACTCCATGTGTCCCAGCCCCCCTGTACTCCATGTGTCCCTGCCCCACTCTACTCCATGTGTCCCAGCCCCCTCTACTCCATGTGTCCCAGCCCCCCTCTACTCCATGTGTCCCAGCCCCCCTCTACTCCATGTGTCCCAGCCCCACTCTACTCCATGTGTCCCAGCCCCACTCTACTCCATGTGTCCCAGCCCCCCTCTACTCCATGTGTCCCAGCCCCCCTGTACTCCATGTGTCCCTGCCCCACTCTATTCCATGTGTCCCAGCCCCCCTCTACTCCATGTGTCCCAGCCCCCCTCTACTCCATGTGTCCCAGCCCCCCTCTACTCCACGTGTCCCAGCCCCCCTCTACTCCATGTGTCCCAGCCCCCCTCTACTCCATGTGTCCAAGCGCCCCCATGTGTCCCAGCCCCACTCTACTCCATGTGTCCCAGCCCCACTCTACTCCATGTGTCCCAGCCCCACTCTACTCCATGTGTCCCAGCCCCACTCTACTCCATGTGTCCCAGCCCCACTCTACTCCATGTGTCCCAGCCCCACTCTACTCCATGTGTCCCAGCCCCACTCTACTCCATGTGTCCCAGCGCCCCCATGTGTCCCAGCCCCACTCTACTCCATGTGTCCCAGCCCCACTCTACTCCATGTGTCCCAGCCCCACTCTACTCCATGTGTCCCAGCCCCACTCTACTCCATGTGTCCCAGCCCCACTCTACTCCATGTGTCCCAGCCCCACTCTACTCCATGTGTCCCAGCGCCCCCATGTGTCCCAGCCCCCCTCTACACCATGTGTCCCAGCCCCCCTCTACTCCATGTGTCCCAGCCCCCGTCTACTCCATGTGTCCCAGCCCCCCCCCCTCATGTGTCTCAGCCCCACTCTACTCCATGTGTCTCAGCCCCCCTCATGTGTCTCAGCCCCCCTCTCATGTGTCTCAGCCCCACTCTCATGTGTCTCAACCCCCCGTATAACACTCTCTGGCTCAGTGTTACTGACTCACATCTGAACGTAGCACAATCTGCCTGAAAACCAGGACTTTTGTTCCCTAAAGCTCGTTAATTGGATAATGAACAAAGGATATTAATTTGTGGTTTTGTAACAAGAGATGCAGCAGCACAATCCTGAGCAGATAAGAGATAGCGGGCAAAGGAACGCCATGTAGTCATGAGAGTGCCAGGAAGAAGAGGGACAGCAAGTACATGAGCGCCACACAGCCAGGAGAGTGCCAGGAGAGGAAGAGGAGGGCAAGGGTATAGAGAGAGAGAGAACAGCTAAGCGCCAGGCTCCCTCTCTCACATACAGTCAGAGCAGGGCAGCTGCGGTGCCAGGCTCCCTCTCGCACATACAGTCAGAGCAGGGCAGCTGCGGTGCCAGGCTCCCTCTCGCACATACAGTCAGAGCAGGGCAGCTGCGGTGCCAGGCTCCCTCTGTCACATACAGTCAGGGCAGGGGCAGCTGCAGCGCCAGGCTCCCTCTCTCACATGCAGTCAGAGCAGGGGCTGCTGCAGCGCCAGGCTCCCTCTCTCACATACAGTCAGAGCAGGGGCAGCTGCAGCGCCAGGCTCCCTCTCTCACATACAGTCAGAGCAGAGGCAGCTGCAGCGCCAGGCTCCCTCTCTCACATACAGTCAGAGCAGGGGCAGCTGCAGCGCCAGGCTCCCTCTCTCACATACAGTCAGGGCAGGGGCTGCTGCAGCGCCAGGCTCCCTCTCTCACATACAGTCAGAGCAAGGGCAGCTGCAGCGCCAGGCTCCCTCTCTCACATACAGTCAGAGCAAGGGCAGCTGCAGCGCCAGGCTCCCTCTCTCACATACAGTCAGAGCAGGGGCAGCTGCAGCGCCAGGCTCCCTCTCTCACATACAGTCAGAGCAGAGGCAGCTGCAGCGCCAGGCTCCCTCTCGCACATACAGTCAGAGCAGAGGCAGCTGCAGCGCCAGGCTCCCTCTCTCACATACAGTCAGAGCAGGGGCAGCTGCAGCGCCAGGCTCCCTCTCTCACATACAGTCAGAGCAGGGGCAGCTGCAGCGCCAGGCTCCCTCTCGCACATACAGTCAGAGCAGAGGCAGCTGCAGCGCCAGGCTCCCTCTCTCACATACAGTCAGAGCAGGGCAGCTGCAGCGCCAGGCTCCCTCTCTCACATACAGTCAGAGCAGGGGCAGCTGCAGCGCCAGGCTCCCTCTCTCACATACAGTCAGAGCAGGGGCAGCTGCAGCGCCAGGCTCCCTCTCGCACATACAGTCAGAGCAGAGGCAGCTGCAGCGCCAGGCTCCTTCTCTCACATACAGAGCAGGGGCAGCTGCAGCGCCAGGCTCCCTCTCTCACATACAGTCAGAGCAGGGGCAGCTGCAGCGCCAGGCTCCCTCTCGCACATACAGTCAGAGCAGAGGCAGCTGCAGCGCCAGGCTCCCTCTCGCACATACAGTCAGAGCAGAGGCAGCTGCAGCGCCAGGCTCCCTCTCTCACATACATACAGACAGTCACCAGAGACAGAAATAATCTTAGATTAGGTTTTGTTAATGAGACACAAACAATGTAAACGAGACGGAGGAGCGACAGAGCCCAGACTGCAATGAAAGCGCATTTCATTTATTTAGGGCTTTTAACAGATGAAACTGGATCCGTCCTCAGCAGGATCTGGCCCAATTCTGCTGACTGTTACTGCACCGCTGGCACAACGTGATGAGGCCACACCGGGACCCTTTCACTACTGGCTCCAGGAATGGGATCCCACAGCAATGTCCTATATACACACTATGGGGGCACCATGTATGGGACACATCCAATTTACTGTAGCCAGACCATATAGGGGCACCATGTATGGGACACATCTATAGGGGCACCATGTATGGGACACATCTAAAGGGGCACCATGTATGGGACACATCCAATTTACTGTAGCCAGACCATATAGGGGCACCATGTATGGGACACATCCAATTTACTGTAGCCAGACCATATAGGGGCACCATGTATGGGACACATCCAATTTACTGTAGCCAGACCATATAGGGGCACCATGTATGGGACACATCCTATTTACTGTAGCCAGACCATATAGGGGCACCATGTATGGGACAGATCAATATGCTATAGCCAGACCATATAGTTTAGTTATTACACATATTGATCAGGTTTAGTTAATGTGTAAGAGAGCGCTGGGGGCAGTAAGGGGGGGGGGGGGGGGGTGAGAGTGCTGGGGGCAGTGGGGGGAGTGCTGTGAGAGTGCACTCCAGTAAAGTGTATGTGGGACCCTGGAGACGGGCCATCTATATGACCTATTGTGCCTTAGCTCTTAGCATGAAATTCTCTGCAATGCAGCGTAACATCCTAAGTGTCCTAAGACATCAGAACAAGACGTCTCCGGTATCAGAGCATCTCGGCGCTTTTACTTGCACAAAAATTGTGTCAATTAACTGATATTTTTCCCCATATATTATTATCTTATTATTGATATTAAAGGACCTTTATTTACTCTCTAGAATCGCTTGGAATGGGACCTTCTCAAGAAAATGATAAGACGAGGGCCAATATTTCACATCTTTTTTGGAATAAATTTGTATTTTATTACATTTTTTAACTTAACTTAAATTCTTGATCACAGCGTCTTTTGACCTTAAATATTTGCTAAAATAGAATTTATTTTAGTTTTTGCCCTCATTTTTAATGCAAAGTATTTACCTTAAATATTCTATAAATGTCGGATCCAACTAGGATTTAATTTAATACTCTAGTAATATCACGTGCATTATCATTTGAATGGTACTAAAGAGAATTGCATTTTTACAGTAAATTATTAGTGAGGTCTTTCTGATATTTTATTAATCAGACATTGTTACCATCAATTAGTGATAAGCCCCTAAATATAAATTTGAGGTCGGGTTTATAATCCACCCACAGATTCTTATCTTTTATTAATTGGACCTCACTGCCGTCAATTAGTGATAAACCCCCAAAGCACTGGAACCATTGTCTTCAGTGCAGTTGTCTGTATGCTCAGCATGCCTAGTCTATTTCTATGCAGGCAACTGCACTAAAGACAATGGACTCATTTGTTTTACAATCTAAAATGATTGGCCTATAGTAGTATATATTAAAAGATAATATTTTAATTATATGACCATAGTGACCAATTAATTTATAATTACAGCATAATTCAAGTATTTGGAGCCAGAAGATGTAGATGGGGAATGTGACTCGCTGACTCCCACGCTCCACCCCTGGCATGTGCCATGTTATTTCTCATGCCAGGTAATTTGCCGCAGTCAGCCTGTAATGTAGTTATTCATTAATTGTGCTGAAAGCAAGAAATCAGGGCCACGTGGTGCCCAGTGACTAATGTCTGCCTACGTGTGCAACTCCGAGTACAGCACTGTATACATGCTGCTGAAGACCCCCAGGCCTGCTGAAGACCATCAGTCCTACTGAAGACCCCCAGGCCTGCTGAAGACCCCCAGGCCTACTGAAGACCCCCAGGCCTGCTGAAGACCCCAGTCCTACTGATCATCATCAATCCTACTGAAGACCCCCAGGCCTGCTGATCCTCCTCCGTCCTACTAAAGACCCCCAGCCCTACTGATCATCCTTGGTCCTACTGAAGTCCCCCAGCCCTACTGATCATCCTCAGTCCTACTGAAGACCCCCAGGCCTGCTGATCATTCTCAGTCCTACTGAAGACACCCAGCCCTACTGATCATCCTCAGTCCTACTGAAGACCCCCAGCCCTACTGATCATCCTCAATCCTACCGAAGAACCCCAGCCCTACTGATCATCCTCAGTCCTACTGAAGGCCCCCAGCACTACTGATCATCCTCAGACCTACCGAAGACTCCCAGCACTACTGATCATCCTCAATCCTACCGAAGAACCCCAGCCCTAATGATCATCCTCAATCCTACTGAAGACCCCCAGCCCTACTGATCATCCTCAGTCCTACCGAAGACTCCCAGCCCTACTGATCATCCTCAGTCCTACTGATCATCCTCAGTCCTTCTGAAGACCCCCAGCCCTACTGATCATCCTCAGTCCTTCTGAAGACCCCCAGCCCTACAGATCATCCTCAGTCCTACTGAAGACCCCAGCCCTGCTGATCATCCTCAGTCCTGCTGAAGACCCCCAGGCCTGCTGATCATCCTCAGTCCTGCTGAAGAGCCCCCAGCCCTACTGATCATTCTCAGTCCTACTGAAGAGCCCCAGCCCTACTGATCATCCTCAGTCCTACTAAAGACCCCCAGCACTACTGATCATCCTCAGTCCTACTGAAGACCCCCAGCACTACTGATCATCCTCAGTCCTACTGAAGACCCCCAGCCCTACTGAACACCCCAGCCCTGCTGATCATCCTCAATCCTACTGAAGACCCCAGCCCTGCTGATCATCCTCAGTCCTACTGAAGAGCCCCAGCCCTACTGAAGACCCCAGCCCTGCTGATCATCCTCAGTCCTACTGAAGACCCCAGCCCTGCTGATCATCCTCAGTCCTACTGAAGACCCCAGCCCTGCTGATCATCCTCAGTCCTACTGAAGACCCCAGCCCTGCTGATCATCCTCAGTCCTACTGAAGAGCCCCAGCCCTACTGATCATTCTCAGTCCTACTGAAGACCCCCAGCCCTACTGATCATCCTCAGTCCTACTGAAGAGCCCCAGCCCTACTGATCATCCTCAGTCCTACTGAAGACCCCCAGCCCTACTGAAGACACCCAGCCCTACTGATCATCCTCAGTCCTACTGAAGACCCCCAGCCCTACTGATCATCCTCAATCCTACCGAAGAACCCCAGCCCTACTGATCATCCTCAGTCCTACTGAAGGCCCCCAGCACTACTGATCATCCTCAGACCTACCGAAGACTCCCAGCCCTAATGATCATCCTCAGTCCTACCGAAGACTCCCAGCCCTACTGATCATCCTCAGTCCTACTGAAGACCCCCAGGCCTGCTGATCATCCTCAGCCCTACTGATCATCCTCAGTCCTTCTGAAGACCCCCAGCCCTACTGATCATCCTCAGTCCTTCTGAAGACCCCCAGCCCTACAGATCATCCTCAGTCCTACTGAAGGCCCCCAGCCCTACAGATCATCCTCAGTCCTTCTGAAGACCCCCAGCCCTACTGATCATCCTCAGTCCTTCTGAAGAACCCCAGTCCTACTGATCATCCTCAGTCCTGCTGAAGACCCCCAGTCCTACTGATCATCCTCAGTCCTACTGAAGACCCCCAGCCCTACTGATCATCCTCAGTCCTACTGAAGACCCCCAGCCCTACTGATCATCCTCAGTCCTACTGAAGACCCCCAGCCCTACTGATCATCCTCAGTCCTGCGGAAGACCCCCAGGCCTGCTGATCATCCTCAGTCCCGCTGAAGACCCCCAGCCCTACTGATCATCCTCAGTCCTACTGAAGACCCCCAGCCCTACTGATCATCCTCAGTCCTACTGAAGACCCCCAGCCCTACTGATCATCCTCAGTCCTGCTGAAGACCCCCAGCCCTACTGATCATCCTCAGTCCTACTGAAGACCCCCAGCCCTACTGATCATCCTCAGTCCTACGGAAGACCCCCAGCACTACTGATCATCCTCAGTCCTACTAAAGACCCCCAGCACTACTGAGCATCCTCAGTCCTACTGAAGACCCCCAGCCCTACTGAAGACCCCAGCCCTGCTGATCATCCTCAGTCCTACTGAAGACCCCAGCCCTGCTGATCATCCTCAGTCCTGCTGAAGACCCCCAGCCCTACTAATCATCCTCAGTCCTACTGAAAACCCCAGCCCTGCTGATCATCCTCAGTCCTGCTGAAGACCCCCAGGCCTGCTGATCATCCTCAGTCCTGCTGAAGAGCCCCCAGCCCTACTGATCATTCTCAGTCCTACTGAAGAGCCCCAGCCCTACTGATCATCCTCAGTCCTACTGAAGACCCCCAGCACTACTGATCATCCTCAGTCCTACTGAAGACCCCCAGCACTACTGATCATCCTCAGTCCTACTGAAGACCCCCAGCCCTACTGAAGACCCCAGCCCTGCTGATCATCCTCAGTCCTACTGAAGACCCCAGCCCTGCTGATCATCCTCAGTCCTACTGAAGACCCCAGCCCTGCTGATCATCCTCAGTCCTACTGAAGAGCCCCAGCCCTACTGATCATTCTCAGTCCTACTGAAGACCCCCAGCCCTACTGATCATCCTCAGTCCTACTGAAGAGCCCCAGCCCTACTGATCATCCTCAGTCCTACTGAAGACCCCAGCCCTACTGAAGACCCCAGCCCTGCTGATCATCCTCAGTCCTACTGAAGACCCCAGCCCTGCTGATCATCCTCAGTCCTACTGAAGAGCCCCAGCCCTACTGATCATTCTCAGTCCTACTGAAGACCCCCAGCCCTACTGATCATCCTCAGTCCTACTGAAGACCCCCAGCACTACTGATCATCCTCAGTCCTACTGAAGACCCCCAGCACTACTGATCATCCTCAGTCCTACTGAAGACCCCCAGCCCTACTGATCATCCTCAGTCCTACTGAAGACCCCCAGCCCTACTGAAGACCCCAGCCCTGCTGATCATCCTCAGTCCTACTGAAGACCCCAGCCCTGCTGATCATCCTCAGTCCTGCTGAAGACCCCCAGCCCTACTAATCATCCTCAGTCCTACTGAAGACCCCAGCCCTGCTGATCATCCTCAGTCCTGCTGAAGACCCCCAGGCCTGCTGATCATCCTCAGTCCTGCTGAAGACCCCCAGCCCTACTAATCATCCTCAGTCCTACTGAAGACCCCAGCCCTGCTGATCATCCTCAGTCCTGCTGAAGACCCCCAGGCCTGCTAATCATCCTCAGTCCTGCTGAAGAGCCCCAGCCCTACTGATCATCCTCAGTCCTGCTGAAGACCCCCAGCCCTACTGATCATCCTCAGTCCTACTGAAGACTCCCAGCCTTACTGATAATCCTCAGTCCTGCTGAAGACCCCCAGCCCTACTGATCATCCTCAGTCCTACTGAAGACTCCCAGCCTTACTGATAATCCTCAGTCCTACTGAAGATCCCCAGACCTAATGAAGAGCCCCAGGCCTCCTGAAGACCCCCAACCCTACTGATCATCCTCGGTCCTACTGAAAAGCCCCAGCCCTACTGAAGACCCCCACATTTGGACACCTTCATTTATCAACTGCATTCTCCAGATTTATGACCCTAAATTATTCATAAAATAATAATTCTGGTTCCATAGGTTTTGGCTGGGAAATGATATTAAAATATTTTCAATAAGACAGTTTAATTATCTAAACATTATAAGAACAAAATGGATTTATTTTTATGGCAGTTCCATTTCCTTTTCTCAGCTACTACTTTCTCAGGAATGTGCGTGTGTAAACTTATGAGCTTTGCATTGCTGCTGTTGAAAGTACTGGCAGTTTTAGATTCCCATTGTGCACATAGAAACTTCCTGTGCATTGAAAGTATCCTAACACTGTATAGATCCCACACCTGGATACTGTATCCGGTTATGGAGACCACATCTACAAAAGATGTCGGGTATCCGAGAACAGGATTAATTAAGCCAGGCGTAGGTAGATAGAATGGACAGGCTAGAAGGGCCTTTTGGTTCGTATCTGCAGCCAGATCTATATTTTTAGATTTACTTTATGGATACACACACCGTAGCTTGCAGTTTATTATAAGCCCCTCATTGGAGCCATCGGTGGTCCCACACTAGGTGTCCATACTGTCTCAGTGGGCCCGGGGACTCTTATTTTCCAGTTCCCAACACCTCATGAATAAATAATCAGACACATATCATCTGACTGGCCATTTCCTGGTCAGTTTAACCCTATCACTGCCATTAATGGATGTCTCACTGCGCACATTGCTCTCATGGACATGTTGTGGTTATGTCATATACATGGAATATCATATCCGGACCTTATAAATATATATGGAGGACCACAAACATCCAGTCAGTCCATTCTATCTACCTAACAAGCTTGGCTTACACAGGGACACTGTAAAGGATTTCTTTCCTTGTTTTCATCTAAAAATTAAATAATTATTGTATTTATTAGGAAAAACTTGAGTTATTAATTACTTTTACATTGTCTTACTCTGTGTCATGGCTCCCCTGTGTTCCCCTCCTCCAGCAATGCCTTATGCTTACCCCCAATCACATGGTCTGCCAATCAGAGGAAGCACCCAGGGATGTTATTTTGCCCATGATGCCACTGATTGTTTGAGATTGGCTAATACATCACATGATTAGTGATTAGATAAACAACTAGGGGAGCCATGAGGCAGTGCTAGACAACTGGAAAGTAAGTTTACATTTACGCCAATAATGCTCCAATTATTAAATATTATCTGAACCCAAATAATTTGTAATAATAACTGATTTCCATTTCCAACCCCAAACAGTGTAATTAACAATCACCATCCTGAAAATGAGACAGCAGCACATGCCCGGTGGGTGGAACAGAAAGGCAGATTGACAGCTACAAATGGCAGGCTTCAATATAAGTTACTGTAAGAAATGCAACTGATAAAGTACTTGTCTTCACATACATACACACATAATATATATATATATACTAGCGACTTGCCCGTCAAAAATGACGGCAATAAAAACTGAAGCCTGGCAATGCTGTTTGCCACACAATGTAAGCCTCTCCCCCTCTACTTTACTGGCCTTGTGATGAGCGCCTTTGGCGCTCATCACAGGCCTTGCAATGAGCCCCTTTGGAGCTCATTGCGAGTCTCTCCCTCTGTCTACTTCCTCCCTCGTGTCTTATTTCCCCCCTCCTCTCCCTCCCTTGTGTCTCCTTCCACCTCGTCTACCTCCTTTGTATCTCCTGCCCCCCTGTGTTTTTACCTCCCTCTCCCTCCCGTGTCTCTAAACCCCTCCACGGGGTCTCTTTCCCCCTTCTCCCTCCTATGCATCTCCCCCCCCCCCCCGTGTCTCCCCCAACCCTCCCCTGTGTCTCTCCCAACCCTCCCCTGTGTCTCCCCCCCCTCAGCCCTGTGTCTGTTACTTTCCTTCCTCGTGTCTCCATTTCCCTCCCTTGTGTATCTTCCCCCCCTGCACTCTCTCCCCTGTGTCTCTTCCCCCTCCTCTCACTCCCCTGTGTCTCTTCCCCCTCCTCTTTCTGTGCCTCTTCCTCCCTGTCTCTTCCCCCTCACCCTCTGTGTCTCTCCCCACTCTGTGTCTTCCACCCTCTCCCTCTGTGCCTCTTCCCCCGCCTCTCTCTGTGTGTCTCGCCACTGTGTCTCTTCACCCCTTCCTCTGTTCCCCCCCCTCTGTGCCTCTTTCCCCCTCTCTCTGTACCTCTTCCCCCCCTTCCCTCTGTGTCTCTTCCTCCCTCACCCTCTGTATCTCTCCCCCCTGTGTCTCTTCCCCCCTCTCCCTCTGTGCCTGTTCCCCCCTCTCCCTCTGTGCCTGTTCCCCCCTGGCCTGTGTCTCTTTCCCCCTTCCCCCTGTGTCTGTTCCCCCCCCCCATTTCCCTCCCATGTGTATCTTCCCCATGTTCTCCCTCCTGTGTGTCTTTTCCCCCTCCTCTACCTCCCCTGTGTCTTTTCCCCCTCCTCTACCTCCCCTGTGTCTCTTTCCCACCTATCCCTCTGTGTCTCTCCCCCCTCCCTCTGTGTCTCTTCCCCACTCTCCCTCTGTGCCTCTTCCCCACTCTCCCTCTGTGCCGTGCCTCTCCCCCCCTCTTCCCCACTCTCCCTCTTCCCCACTCTCCCTCTGTGACTCTCCCCCCCTCTTCCCCACTCTCCCTCCCTCTTCCCCACTCTCCCTCTGTGACTCTCCCCCCCTCTTCCCCACTCTCCCTCTGTGACTCTCCCTCCCCTCTTCCCCACTTTTCCTCTGTGACTCTCCCTGCCCTCTTCCCCACTCTCCCTCCCCTCTTCCCCACTCTCCCTCTGTGCCTCTACCCCCCTCTTCCCCACTCTTTCCCACTCTTTTCCACTCTTTTACCTGGTTTCGGGCCGCGCGCGAAAGCGCGGCTCGCTCTGCGCATGCGCGTCTCACGCCGCGCTCTGCGCAAGCGCGGCTCGGGCGCAGAGCGCGGCTTGCGCCGCGCTCTGCGCATGCGCGGCTCGCGCCGCGCTCTGCGCAATGCGCAGCACTTTATAATTGTCTAACTGCGATTCGTCTGAAGCGTGACGACGAATCGCAGTTAGACAATTATAATATGTGATACACATACATACACCATATTTACATCCGCAACCATGTCCATGTAAAGAGTATTTGCAGTCAATACTTTTAGCAGGTATCCAGAGACCCCCTGACACGTGCAGACATACTCTGAGATATGCAAGTGGTTTCTAATCTAACACATATCAATATATCCCATCTGGCCTCATTTATTATTCCACTCCCAGACTTCCAGTAGGACCTGGTCACCTATGAATGGACAGATGTCCGATATCTGCTAATGATGTTATTTTCAAGCTTAGATACATTCCCAGCAAACACTATTATTATTATCGTTTATTTGTAACGCGCCGACATATTCCGTAGCGCTGTACAAGGGGAGAGAACAGGTAAAAATACAATATTAACAACTGAAAAATGGAGGGCCCTGTTTAGAGCTTAGAGTCTTTGTAGAAGGTGCTTTTTCCCAAAGCACCCTACAAGACTGAAAACTTGCTACTTACAATCTACTATTCAGTTATATCCCAATTATTATTATTAGTAGTAACTTGCCCGTCATAAATGACAAATATCATACAATGATATGGATGTCCTATTGTCTGTGCTGTTTCTCTCTCTCTCTCCTTTTCTCTCTCTCTCTCTCTTCTGTTTCTCTCCCTACTGTCTGTCCCTCTCTCCTGCCTCTGCCCCCTCTCTCTCTTTCTCTCTCTATGTTTTGTTGTCTGTGTATCTCTCGCTCTCTCTCTTTCTCATCCTCTCCATCTTGCTCTTCCCTCACTCCTTCTGCCCATCCCCCTCTCTCCCTTCCCTCACTCCTTCCTACCCTCTCTCTCCCTTCTTGCACTTTCCCTTTCTGCCTTCCCTCACTCCTTCCTACCCTCCCTCCTAACCTCCCTTCCCACCTTCTCCCTCCCCTCCCTCACTCCTTCCTACTCTCCCTTCCTACCCTCTCTATTCTTTCCCACACTCTCCCTCTCTGCCTTCCCTCACTCCTTCCTACCCCCCTTCCAACTTTCTCCCCCTCCCTACCCTCCCTTCCACCCTCCCCTCCCTTTCCTCACTCCTTCCTACCCTCTCTCCCCACCCTCTATCCCTTCCCACGCTCTCCCTCTCTGCCTTCCCTCACTCCTTCCTACCCTTCCTTCCAACTTTATCCCCCTTCCCTTCCACCCTCCCCCTCCCTTTCCTCACTCCTTCCTACCCTCCCTCCCACCCTCTCTGTCCCTTCCCTCACGCCTTCCTACCCTCCCTTTGCACCCTCTCTCCCTTCCCATCCTCTCCCTCCCCATCCTCTCCCTCTCTCTCTCTCCCTTCCCATCCTCTGCCTCTCTCCCTTCCCATCCTCTCCCTATCTCCCTCCCCATCCTCTCCCTATCTCCCTCCCCATCCTCTCCCTCTCTCCCTTCCCATCCTCTCCCTCTCTCCCTTCCCATCCTCTCCCTCCCCATCCTCTCCCTCTCTCCCTTCCCATCCTCTCCCTCTCTCCCTTCCCATCCTCTCCCTCTCTCCCTTCCCATCCTCTCCCTCTGACTGCGTTCCCTCACTACTTCCCATCCACTCCCTCTCTCCCTCCCCATCCACTCCCTCTCTCCCTCCCCATCCTCTCCCTCTCTCCCTCCCCATCCACTCCCTCTCTCCCTTCCCATCCACTCCCTCTCTCCCTCCCCATCCACTCCCTCTCTCCCTCCCCATCCACTCCCTCTCTCCCTTCCCATCCACTCCCTCTCTCCCTCCCCATCCTCTGCCTCTCTCCCTTCCCATCCTCTGCCTCTCTCCCTTCCCATCCTCTCCCTCTGTCTGCGTTCCCTCACTACTTCCCATCGTCTTGTCTCCCACTTGTGCCTCTTTCTCTCTACCTGCTATCGTGCATGCGCGACTACGACACAACCGTGCAAGCTTGACTTTGTTGCATATGTGCAATTGCTACGTATTTGTGCATGTGCAGTTGGGCGATTTCCAGAGATGTAGCAGTAGCAGCTTGTGAGGAACGTACCACGCAGAACGTACCACGCAGATGTTACTCGCAAGTTACTATTATTGTTTATTTGTAATGCGCCAACACATTCCATAGCGCTAATCCCCTTCTACATCTGCCCTGTGTGGTCCTCACTCTAACCACCCCAGTCTATTATTTTTATTTTCCTTCTAGCCCTACCATGTGCCATCTCCCTTTTTATTGGCTGTGCTATTTGCTTCTCTGCTTGTGCCTTGGCTTATAGCCCCTCATATAATGCATGGTAGCCCCTGATATAATACATGGTAACCCTTCAAATAATGCATGGTAGCCCCTGATATAATGCATGGTAACCCTTCATATAATGCATGGTAGCCCCTGATATAATGCATGGTAGCCCCTGATATAATGCATGGTAGCCCCTCACATAATGCATGGTAGCCCCTGATATAATGCATGGTAGCCCCTGATATAATGCATGGTAACTCCTGATATAATGCATGGTAACCCCTCACATAATGCATGGTAGCCCCTCATATAATGCATGGTAGCCCCTGATATAATGCATGGTAGCCCCTGATATAATGCATGGTAGCCCCTCATATATATAGTTTTCTATCCTATTCTTTCCTTGTCTTTGAGGCTGTGCACATGTTAGTCGTGCTACTTTGAGCGGTCTCTAATTTATTAATGCCCTTTTGGAGCTCCAGACCCCAGACCTGGGCACAGTATATAAGTGACTGGGGACCTATAGAGTGACATTAGTGCCTCTCCTTCTTTGCTGCTAATTCATCTTCCAATGTAACCACTGGTATTTCCTGCAACTCTCATTGTTAAGTACTAAATAATTTGTAAGAAACCTCTCAAGACGCCTCCTAAGGTGTTGTTGATAGCAAAGTGCAATTAAAGGCTACCTCCTTACACACAGGCTCTGCCCATTAAGGTGCCACGCACAGTGTCTGTGCGCGGTGGGCTGGGCTAGCTCCATGCACTTGCACAGTGTTTGCTTTTTGAGCCTGGCTGCACACAGGAGCTCAGGGCTAGCAGGTTGGTATGGCTAGAGCTGCTTGGCATTACCAACAAGGAGCAGAGAATGTGGGCATAACTGCAAATGAGCAACCGACTTTTATAGAATAATGTCCAGCAGTATGGCAAGTGATGTGGGCACTGGGTGGGAGAGCAGAAAATGGTACCGGCCCAGTTAGGCAAGCACAGGCCACAGAGATGCCCACTAGCCCCTCAGGGCTCTGCTCAGGACCTGGGTAAAGAGGCCAGACTGAGGGGCTGTGGGGTATTTGTGGCATATCAGCTGAACAGTAAACAATCTCACATGGTAGCCATGACGAAACTGATGGGCAGGTCGCCATCCACTGAATGATGGTAAACAGAGCGTCACCAGCACATGGCTGGCACACAAGAGGTTAACATGCATCAGATCCCACTAAACCAGACACAAAGAAACCCACCATGTCTGACTGGAGGGGTGGGGTCTACACGTGCTCCAGAACTACCCACCAGTGGGCACGGCATACAACCAACCCCACTACCCAATACACGGGGAAACAGGTACCACCCGCAGCCCGGAAACACAGCCTTATAATAATAATGGTATAATGCAAATAATATTAATAATAATAATAATAATAATAATAATAATAATAATAGTATAATGCATATAATAATACTAATAATACTAATAATAGTATAATGCATATAATAATAATACTACTAATAATAATACGAATAATAGTATAATACATATAATAATAATAATAATAATAATAATAATAATAGTATAATGCATATAATAATAATACTACTACTAATAATAATAATAGTAATAATAATAGCATAATGCATATAATAAAAAATATTAATAATAATAATAATAATAATAATAATAATAATAATAGTATAATGCATATGATAATATTAATAATAATAATAATATTAATAATAGTATAATGCATATGATAATAATAATAATAATAATATAATGCATATAATAATAATAATAATAATAATAACAGTATAATGCATATAATAATAATAATAATAATAATAGTATAATGCATATAATAATTCTACTAATAATAATAATAGCATAATGCATATAATAATACTAATAATACTAATAATAGTATAATGCATATAATAATAATACTAATAATAGTATAATGCATATAATAATACTAATAATAATAATAGTATAATGCATATAATAATAATAATACTACTAATAATACTAATAATAATAGTATAATGCATATAATAATACTACTACTACTAATAATACTAATAATAGTATAATGGATATAATACTACTACTACTACTACTAATAATAATAATAATAATAGTATAATGCATATAATTATAATAATAATAATAGTATAATGCATATATTAATAATAATAATAATAATAATAGTATAATGCATATAATTATAATAACAACAGTATAATGCATATAATAATAATAATAATAGTATAATGCATATAATAATAATAATAATAATAATAATAATAATAGTATAATGCATATAATAATAATAATAATAATAGTATAATGCATATAATAATAATAATAATAATAATAATAATAATAATAATAGTATAATGCATATAATAATAGCAGGTGCCCCTCCAGTGCCAGGTGCACCCACTCATACACATCTATTGACACGCTCAGTGGTTTACTCACACCTGGTACATGAAGTGCCATGCTCACCTGTTGGCACAGTATATAAAGGTCCATTAACCCACTCAGTGCCATACTGACATATATGCATGGTGTACGAAGGTCCCATAAACCCCTTTAGTCACCATTAACCCCCTCACTGCCATACTTACACAGAGCGTATGGCATGTGAAAGTCCAATTAACCCCTCTGTGCCATGTTAACTCCTAGAATCCATACTGACACAGAGGCATGGTATGTGATGACCCCGGCCCACATTAACCCCCTGTTCACTTTACTCACACATAGGTATGGTATATGATTAACAATTAACCCTCTCAGTCCCCCATTGAAACCCTCATTGTCATGCTCACACATCGGCATGGTATATGAAGGCCATTAACCCCCTGTACCCCATACTCACACATAGGCATGGTATATGGAGTCCATTAACCCCCTGTACCCCATACACACACATAGGCATGGTATATGGAGCCCATTAACCCTCTGTACCCCATACTCACACATAGGCATGGTATATGAAGCCCATTAACCCCCTGTATCCCATACACACACACATAGGCATGGTATATGGAGCCCATTAACCCTCTGTACCCCATACACACACATAGGCATGGTATATGAAGCCCATTAACCCCCTGTACCCCATACTCACACATAGGCATGGTATATGGAGCCCATTAACCCCCTGTACCCCATACTCACACATAGGCAAGGTATATGGAGCCCATTAACCCCCTGTACCCCATACACACACATAGGTATGGTATATGAAGGCCCATTAACCCCCTATACCCCATACTCACACATGGGCATGGTAAAGGAAGGCCCATTAACCCCCTGTACCCCATACTCACACATAGGTATGGTATATGAAGGCCCGTTAACCCCCTGTACCCCATACTCACACATAGGCATGGTATATGAAGGCCCATTAACCCCTTGTGTCCCATACTCACACATAGGCATGGTATATGGAGCCCATTATCCCTCTGTACCCCATACACACACATAGGTATGGTATATGAAGGCTTATTAACCCCCTGTGTCCCATACTCACACATAGGCATTGTATATGAAAGCCCATTAACCCCCTGTACCCCATACTCACACATAGGCATGGTATATGAAGGCCCATTAACCCCCTGTACCCCATACTTACACATAGGCATGGTATATGGAGCCCATTAACCCCCTGTACCCCATACTCACACATAGGCATGGTATATGGAGCCCATTAACACCCAATACTCCATGCTCACAACATAGGCATGGTATATGAAGGCCCATTAACCCTCTGTACCCCATACTCACACATAGGCATGGTATATGAAGGCCCATTAACCCCCTGTACCCCATACTCACACATAGGCATGGTATATGAAGGCCCATTAACCCCCTGTACCCCATACTCACACATAGGCATGGTATATGTAGCCCATTAACCCCCTGTACCCCATACTCACACATAGGCATGGTATATGAAGGCTCATTAACCCCCTGTACCCCATACTCACACATAGGCATGGTATATGAAGGCTCATTAACCCCCTGTACCCCATACTCACACATAGGCATGGTATATGAAGGCCCATTAACCCCCTGTACCCCATACCCACACATAAACATGGTATATGAAGGCCCATTAACCCCCTGTACCCCATACTCACACATAGGCAGGGTATATGAAGGCCATTAACCCCCTGTGCCCCATACTCACACATAGGCATGGTATATGAAGGCCCATTAACCCCCTGTACCCCATACTCACACATAGGCATGGTATATGAAGGTCCATTAACCCCCTGTACCCCATAAACACACATAGGCATGGTATATGAAGGCCCATTAACCCCCTGTACCCCATACTCACACATAGGCATGGTATATGAAGGCCATTAACCCCCTGTACCCCATACTCACACATAGGCATGGTATATGTAGCCCATTAACCCCCTGTGTCCCATACTCACACATAGGCATGGTATATGAAGGCCCATTAGTACCCTGTGTCCCATACTCACACATAGGCATGGTATATGAAGGCCCATTAACCCCCTGTACCCCATACTCACACATAGGCATGGTATATGAAGGCCCATTAACCCCCTGTACCCCATACTCACACATAGGCATGGTATATGAAGGCCCATTAACCCCCTGTGTCCCATACTCACACATAGGCATGGTATATGAAGGCCCATTAACCCCCTGTACCCCATACTCACACATAGGTATGGTATATGAAGGCCCATTAACCCCCTGTACCCCATACTCACACATAGGCATGGTATATGAAGGCCCATTAACCCCCTGTACCCCATACACACACATAGGCATGGTATATGAAGGCCCATTAACCCCCTGTACCCCATACTCACACATAGGCATGGTATATGAAGGCCCGTTAACCCCCTGTACCCCATACACACACATAGGCATGGTATATGAAGGCCATTAACCCCCTGTACCCCATACTCACACATAGGCATGGTATATGGAGCCCATTAACCCCCTGTACCCCATACTCACACATAGGCATGGTATATGAAGGCCCATTAACCCCCTATACCCAAAACTCACACATAGACATGGTATATGAAGGCCCATTAACCCCCTGTACCCCATACTCACACATAGGCATGGTATATGGAGCCCATTAACCCCCTGTGTCCCATACTCACACATAGGCATGGTATATGAAGGCCCATTAACCCCCTGTACCCCATACTCACACATAGGCATGGTATATGTAGCCCATTAACCCCCTGTACCCATACTCACACATAGGCATGGTATATGAAGGCCCATTAACCCCCTGTACCCCATACTCACACATAGGCATGGTATATGAAGGCCATTAACCCCCTGTACCCCATACTCACACATAGGCATGGTATATGTAGCCCATTAACCCCCTGTGTCCCATACTCACACATAGGCATGGTATATGAAGGCCCATTAACCCCCTGTACCCCATACTCACACATAGGCATGGTATATGAAGGCCCATTAACCCCCTGTACCCCATACTCACACATAGGCATGGTATATGAAGGCCCATTAACCCCCTGTGTCCCATACTCACACATAGGCATGGTATATGAAGGCCCATTAACCCCCTGTGCCCCATACTCACACATAGGTATGGTATATGAAGGCCCATTAACCCCCTGTACCCCATACTCACACATAGGCATGGTATATGAAGGCCCATTAACCCCCTGTACCCCATACTCACACATAGGCATGGTATATGGAGCCCATTAACCCCCTGTACCCCATACTCACACATAGGCATGGTATATGAAGGCCCATTAACCCCCTGTACCCCATACTCACACATAGGCATGGTATATGAAGGCCCATTAACCCCCTGTACCCCATACCCACACATAAACATGGTATATGAAGGCCCATTAACCCCCTGTACCCCATACTCACACATAGGCATGGTATATGGAGCCCATTAACCCCCTGTGTCCCATACTCACACATAGGCATGGTATATGAAGGCCCATTAACCCCCTGTACCCCATACTCACACATAGGCATGGTATATGTAGCCCATTAACCCCCTGTACCCCATACTCACACATAGGCATGGTATATGTAGCCCATTAACCCCCTGTACCCCATACTCACACATAGGCATGGTATATGTAGCCCATTAACCCCCTGTACCCCATACTCACACATAGGCATGGTATATGGAGCCCATTAACCCCCTGTACCCCATACTCACACATAGGCATGGTATATGTAGCCCATTAACCCCCTGTACCCCATACTCACACATAGGCATGGTATATGTAGCCCATTAACCCCCTGTACCCCATACTCACACATAGGCATGGTATATGTAGCCCATTAACCCCCTGTACCCCATACTCACACATAGGCATGGTATATGGAGCCCATTAACCCCCTGTACCCCATACTCACACATAGGCATGGTATATGTAGCCCATTAACCCCCTGTACCCCATACTCACACATAGGCATGGTATATGTAGCCCATTAACCCCCCGTACCCCATACTCACACATAGGCATGGTATATGAAGGCCCATTAACCCCCTGTGTCCCATACTCACACATAGGCATGGTATATGAAGGCCCATTAACCCCTGTACACCATACTCACACATAGGCATGGTATATAAAGGCCCATTAACCCCCTATACCCCATACTCACACATAGGCATGGTATATGAAGGACATTAACCCCCTGTACCCCATACTCACACATAGGCATGGTATATGAAGGACATTAACCCCCTGTACCCCATACTCACACATAGGCATGGTATATGAAGGCCCAGCCCCGGGGTCTCTCCAGCACATTGTACAGGAAGTTCTGCAGCTTGCGGTAGAAGGCATTCCTCTTGTGGGGCTTGCCTGTCCCTGACACCCCTGAGCGGGGCTTGCTGAGGATGCTGCCCCTCTTGGTCCCCTCTGCACCGTCTATGAGCAGCGCCCCATCCCGGCCCGAGTCCGGAGCCCCCGGGTCCAGACCCACGAAGCCCACCTTCAGCTTCTTGTCCCCGGGTCCGGGGTACACCCCTCCATTGCGGGACTTCTGCACCATGCTGGGGTCAGCTGGCCGGGGGGAGCATGGCTGAGACTGCGGAGGATGGAGGGGCTGCTGGGGCTGGGAGGAGGGGCCGCCTACTGGGAGCTCCGCCCACCAAGAGAGACACGCCCACCGAGGGGCGGGACCTACACAATACATAGGGAGTCAGCACCAGGGACAGCACCAGAGACAGAACTCACACACCAGGGACAGCACTAATACCCATAGACAGAACTCACACACCAGGGACAGCACTCACACCAGAGACAGCACCCACACACCAGGGACAGAACTCACACACCAGGGACAGAACTCACACACCAGGGACAGCACTCACACCAGAGACAGCACCAGAGACAGAACTCACACACCAGGGACAGAACTCACACACCAGGGACAGCACTCACACCAGAGACAGCACCAGAGACAGAACTCACACACCAGGGACAGCACTCACACCAGGGACAGAACTCACACACCAGGGACAGCACACACACACCAGGGACAGCACACACACACACCAGAGACAGCACCAGAGACAGCACACACACACCAGGGACAGCACTCACACACCAGGGACAGCACCCACACACCAGGGACAGCACTCACACACCAGGGACAGCACTCACACACCAGAGACAGCACACACACACCAGAGACAGCACCAGGGACAGCACTCACACCAGAGACAGCACACACACCAGGGACAGCACCAGAGACAGAACTCACACACCAGGGACAGCACCAGAGACAGAACTCACACACCAGGGACAGCACTCACACCAGAGACAGCACCAGAGACAGAACTCACACACCAGGGACAGCACTCACACCAGAGACAGCACCAGAGACAGAACTCACACACCAGGGACAGCACTCACACCAGAGACAGCACCAGGGACAGCACTCACACACCAGGGACAGCACTCACACCAGAGACAGCACACACACCAGGGACAGCACCAGAGACAGAACTCACACACCAGGGACAGCACTCACACCAGAGACAGCACCAGAGACAGAACTCACACACCAGGGACAGCACTCACACCAGAGACAGCACCAGAGACAGAACTCACACACCAGGGACAGCACTCACACCAGAGACAGAACTCACACACCAGGGACAGCACCCACACACCAGGGACAGCACTCACACACCAGAGACAGCGCCAGAGACAGAACTCACACACCAGGGACAGCACTAATACCCATAGACAGAACTCACACACCAGAGACAGAACCCACACACCAGGGACAGCACTCACACCAGAGACAGCACCAGAGACAGAACTCACACACCAGGGACAGCACTCACACCAGAGACAGCACCAGAGACAGAACGCACACACCAGGGACAGCACTCACACCAGAGACAGCACCAGAGACAGAACTCACACTCCAGGGACAGCACTAATACCCATAGACAGAACTCACACACCAGGGACAGCACTAATACCCATAGACAGAACTCACACACCAGGGACAGCACTCACACCAGAGACAGCACCAGAGACAGAACTCACACACCAGGGACAGCACTCACACCAGAGACAGCACCAGAGACAGAACTCACACACCAGGGACAGCACTCACACCAGAGACAGCACCAGAGACAGAACGCACACACCAGGGACAGCACTCACACCAGAGACAGCACCAGAGACAGAACTCACACACCAGGGACAGCACTCACACACCAGGGACAGCACTCACACACCAGGGACAGCACCCACACACCAGGGACAGCACTCACACACCAGAGACAGCGCCAGAGACAGAACTCACACACCAGGGACAGCACACACACACCAGGGACAGCACCAGAGACAGAACTCACACACCAGGGACAACACTAATACCCATAGACAGCACCCACACACCAGAGACAGCACCAGGGACAGCACCCACACACCAGAGACAGCGCCAGAGACAGAACTCACACACCAGGGACAGCACTAATACCCATAGACAGCACCCACACACCAGAGACAGCACCAGGGACAGCACCCACACACCAGAGACAGCACCCACACACCAGGGACAGCACTCACACACCAGAGACAGCGCCAGAGACAGAACTCACACACCAGGGACAGCACTAATACCCATAGACAGCACCCACACACCAGAGACAGAACTCACACACCAGGGACAGCACTCACACACTAGGGACAGCACTCACACACCAGGGACAGCACCGGAGACAGAACTCACACACCAGGGACAGCACTCACACACTAGGGACAGAACTCACACACTAGGGACAGCACTCACACCAGAGACAGCACCAGAGACAGAACCCACACACCAGGGACAGCACTCACACCAGAGACAGATCTCACACACCAGGGACAGAACTCACACACCAGAGACAGAACTCACACACCAGGGACAGCACTCACACACCAGAGACAGAACTCACACACCAGGGACAGCACTCACACACCAGAGACAGAACTCACACACCAGGGACAGCACTCACACACTAGGGACAGCACCCACACACCAGGGACAGCACCGGAGACAGAACTCACACACCAGAGACAGAACTCACACACCAGAGACAGAACTCACACACCAGGGACAGCACTCACACACTAGGGACAGCACTTACACACTAGGGACAGCACTCACACACTAGGGACAGCACCGGAGACAGAACTCACACACCAGGGACAACACTCACACCAGAGACAGCACCAGAGACAGAACTCACACAATAGGGACAGCACCAGAGACAGAACTCACACAACAGGGACAGCACACACACACCAGGGACAGCACCAGAGAAAGAACTCACACACCAGGGACAGCACCCACACCAGAGACAGAACTCCCACACCAGGGACAGCACTCACACACTAGGGACAGCACCCACACACCAGGGACAGCACCGGAGACAGAACTCACACACCAGGGACAGCACTCACACAAGAGACAGCACCAGAGACAGAACTCACACACCAGGGACAGCACTCACACACTAGGGACAGCACTCACACACTAGGGACAGCACCCACACACCAGGGACAGCACCAGAGACAGAACTCACACACCAGGGACAGCACCGGAGACAGAACTCACACACCAGGGACAGCACTCACACACCAGTCACAGCACCCACACACCAGGGACAGCACTCACAGACCAGGGACAGCACTCACACACCAGTGACAGCACTCACACACCAGAGACAGAACTCACACACCAGAGACAGCACTCACACACAGGGACAGCACTCCCACACCAGGGACAGCACTCACACACCAGGAACAGCACCAGAGACAGAACTCACACACCAGGGACAGCACTCACACACTTTGGACAACACCAGAGACAGCACTCACAGACCAGGGACAGCACTCACACACCAGGGACAACACCAGCAACAGCACTCACAGACCAGGGACAGCACTCACACACCAGAGACAGAACATGGGGGAATATGGGAGACATTGCTTCTGTTTTTCAATTAACAATTAATTTGTATATTACAGATCAGAGGAGATGTAAAAAGGTAGAACTTGATGTTATGTAACATGGTTAGTCAGCACCAGGGACAGCACTCACACAATACATGAACAGTCACTATGGGAGGCAGCACTCACACAGCATGTACAGTCAGAATCTGTACCAGGGACAGCACTCACACAATACATGAACAGTCACTATGGGAGGCAGCACTCACACAGCATGTACAGTCAGGATCAGCACCAGGGACAGCACTCACACAATACATGAACAGTCACTATGGGAGGCAGCACTCACACAGCATGTACAGTCAGGATCAGCACCAGGGACAGCACTCACACAATACATGAACAGTCACTATGGAAGGCAGCACTCACACTGCATGTACAGTCAGGATCAGCACCAGGGACAGCACTCACACAATACATGAACAGTCACAATGGGAGGCAGCACTCACACAGCATGTACAGTCAGGATCAGCACCAGGGACAGCACTCACACAATACATGAACAGTCACTATGGGAGGCAGCACTCACACAGCATGTACAGTCAGGATCAGCACCAGGGACAGCACTCACACAATACATGAACAGTCACTATGGAAGACAACACTCACACAGCATGTACAGTCAGGATCAGCACCAGGGACAGCACTCACACAATACATGAACAGTCACTATGGAAGACAACACTCACACAGCATGTACAGTCAGGATCAGCACCAGGGACAGCACTCACACAATACATGAACAGTCACTATGGAAGGCAGCACTCACACTGCATGTACGGTCAGCACCAGGGACAGCACTCACACAATACATGAAGTCACTTTGGAAGACAGCACTCACACTGCATGTACAGTCAGAATCAGTAACAGGGACAGCACTCACACAATACATGGACAGTTACTATGGGAGGCAGCACTCACACTGCATGTACAGACAGGATCAGTACCAGGGACAGCACTCGCACAATATATGGACAGTCTCTATGGAAGGCAGCACTTATACTGCATGTACAGTCAGAATAATTGCTAGGGACAGCACTCACACAATACACGGACAGTTACTATGGGAGGCAGCACTCACACTGCATGTACAGACAGGATCAGTACCAAGGACAGCACTCACATAATACATGGACAGTCACTATGAGAGGCAGCACTCACACTGCATGTACAGTCAGAAACAGCACCAGAGACAACACTCACACAGCATGTACAGTCACTATAGGAGACAGCACTCACACTGCATGTACAGTCAGAATTAGTACCAGGGACAGCACTCACACAATACATTGACATTCACTATGGGAGGCAGCACTCACACTGCATGTACAGTCAGAATCAACACCAGAGACAGCACTCATACATGTACTGTCACTATGGGAGGCAGCAATCGCACTGCATGTACAGCCAGAATCAGTAACAGGGATAGCACGCACATACAGGCACTTTGAGAGAGGGCACATTATATGTACAGTAAGCAAAAGGAACGGCACTCACACAGCATGATATAAACTTAACACCATCATCAGCACCACAATGTGCTCTCACAACCTGGCTCAGCGACCCTCGTCATAATCAGCATCAACACCATTACTCACACACAGCATTATTACCACAAGGTGCACTTACACTCAGCACAGTGCATACAATCTGCACTCAGCAAGCAGCACCCAATGTGCATTCATAATCAGCCAGTTCTACTATATAACCCCATGGCTGGTGGCCTTCCCAACATTGATCATTCCCAATTTAGCACCACTCTCTAGCAGCCTTAAAGAGCCTGAGACAAATACAGGAGGGGCACTCACCATCAGTGAATTGCACTTATCTGACAAAATGTGAGAAAGTGACTGCTGGGTCTTGATATACCCAGGCCTGGGCCTTGAAGGGGACCCCTCGGAGGCTCAGTAATTGGGTGGTACTGAAGGGACTGTACTGAATGTGCCAGAACAGCAGTGAATTTTACCAATGAAATGGGCTCACTGAGTGAAGTATGAGTGAGCATTGTAGTATAGGCATATGAGTGTGTGGAAGATAGCAGTGTACACAAGTGAGACTAGTAGGCAAGTGCACGTTGGATTATAGTGCACACTAGACTAAAATAGGCTAAGAGGATATTCACAATGGAGTATGAATGTGAGTGCACATTGGAGTATACAATGATGAGCGTGAGTACACACAGCATGCACAGATTGAATGCACAGGCTGAGTGTGAGTCCGGCCTTGGGTATAGATCCATATTGGCATGTAGTTGGATGAGTGTGAGTGTGGAGTTGAGTATACGAGTCTGTGTGAGTGTGCATAGACTTCCATTACACTATACTGAGCAGCCACTACACCATGCTGCACATTATAATGATGATACGTATCACTAAACAGTTTTTTTATTGGAAAATATATTTACATGCATCGCTAAAGTGATTGTGGGCCCTGAGTGCGTCCCTTTCCTTTATATCATCCCTTGCTTTTTTTAGCACTACTCAATAACTGGAGCAGGAGCCTGACCCTGTGACATTATTAAGTCATATTATATGGGCGTACGATTCAAAACAGCCTGAGAATCAATCACCGTATTATCACACCAAAACAAAGATTAATGATATGCATTCCCAGAATGCCCTGCTCTGACCATTACTGCCAGTAAGCTTCAGTCCTTGGAATGATTTATAGTTGATTCATTCTATGTAACCAGTAACAGAGCCATCTTGTGGCAGAGAGTAGAATTGCAGTTATCTGTAGCCATGCAGTAGCACTATTGTATTATGGTGCAAGGCAAAACAAGGCAGAAGGGTGCACTTCCTAACCATAACCCCCTAACCCCCTAACCCTGTAACAATAACCCATAACCACTTACCTGGCATGCTCCCAGCGCTCCCAGAAATGCACACATAGAATAGGATAGGTCTGAAATATCTACTAGAATACATTTCTGTATTTTATTAATGCATATACTATTATTTTCTGGATTATATGATTAACTTTTATTTATTTAAACATAAAATATTTAAAATGGCCTAAAGTCATATTCTAAATCTGCATTTATTTTCTTCCCATAGGTTTGTATCAGTTAGATGTGCTTTATGTTAAATAGATAAAAGATGGCTACTTTCCAGAATTTTCAGATTAAAAGAAAAATATAAATTTTCTCCTTAATAGTTTAAAACATAGAGTACAAGAGAGGGGGGAGAGTACAAGAGAGAGGGGGGAGAGTACAAGAGAGAGGGGGGAGAGAACAAGAGAGAGGGGGGAGAGTACAAGAGAGAGGGGAGAGAGTACAAGAGAGAGGGGGGAGAGAACAAGAGAGAGGGGGACAGAGTACAAGAGAGAGGGGGGAGAAGACAAGAGAGAGGGGGGCAGAGTGCAAGAGAGAGGGGGACAGAGTACAAGAGAGAGGGGGAAAAGGACAAGAGAGAGAGGGACAGAGTACAAGAGAGAGGGGGAGAGGACAAGAGAGAGGGGGAGAGGACAAGAGAGAGGGGGGGAGAGTACAAGAGAGAGGGGGGAGAGGACAAGAGAGAGGGGGGAGAGGACAAGAGAGAGGGGGACAGAGGACAAGAGAGAGGGGGACAGAGTACAAGACAGAGGGGGACAGAGTACAAGACAGAGGGGGACAGAGTACAAGAGAGAGGGGGGAGAGGACAAGAGAGAGGGGGACAGAGTACAAGAGAGAGGGGGGAGAGGACAAGAGAGAGGGGGGAGAGGACAAGAGAGAGGGGGGAGAGTACAAGAGAGAGGGGGGGAGAGGACAAGAGAGAGGGGGGAGAGGACAAGAGAGAGGGGGACAGAGGACAAGAGAGAGGGGGACAGAGTACAAGACAGAGGGGGACAGAGTACAAGACAGAGGGGGACAGAGTACAAGAGAGAGGGGGGAGAGGACAAGAGAGAGGGGGACAGAGTACAAGAGAGAGGAGGACAGAGTACAAGACAGAGGGACAGAGTACAAGAGAGAGGGGGGAGAGGACAAGAGAGAGGGGGACAGAGTACAAGACAGAGGGGGACAGAGTACAAGAGAGAGGGGGACAGAGTACAAGAGAGAGGGGGGAGAGGACAAGAGAGAGGGGGACAGAGTACAAGAGAGAGAGACAGAGTACAAGAGAGAGGAGGACAGAGTACAAGAGAGAGGGACAGAGTACAAGAGAGAGGGGGGAGAGGACAAGAGAGAGGGGGACAGAGTACAAGACAGAGGGGGACAGAGTACAAGAGAGAGGGGGACAGAGTACAAGAGAGAGGGGGGAGTGGACAAGAGAGAGGGGGACAGAGTACAAGACAGAGGAGGACAGAGTACAAGAGAGAGGGACAGAGTACAAGACAGAGGAGGACAGAGTACAAGAGAGAGGAGGAGAGGGCAAGAGAGAGGGGGACAGAGTACAAGAGAGAGGAGGAGAGGACAAGAGAGAGGGGGGAGAGGACAAGAGAGAGGAAGACAGAGTACAAGAGAGAGGGGGACAGAGAACAAGAGATAGGGGGACAGAGTACAAGAGAGAGGGGAAGAGGACAAGAGAGAGGGGGACAGAGTACAAGAGAGAGGGGGGAGAGGACAAGAGAGAGGGGGGCAGAGTGCAAGAGAGAGGGGGGAGAGGACAAGAGAGAGAGGGACAGAGTACAAGAGAGAGGGGGGAGAGGACAAGAGAGAGGGGGGAGAGTACAAAAGAAAGGGGGGAGAGTACAAGAGAGAGGGGGGAGAGTACAAGAGAGAGGGGGGAGAGGACAAGAGAGAGGGGGACAGAGGACAAGAGAGAGGGGAACAGAGTACAAGACAGAGGGGGACAGAGTACAAGAGAGAGGGGGGAGAAGACAAGAGAGAGGGGGGGAGAGGACAAGAGAGAGGGGGACAGAGTACAAGAGAGAGGGGGACAGAGTACAAGAGAGAGGGGCAGAGTACAAGAGAGAGGGGGGAGAGGACAAGAGAGAGGGGGACAGAGGACAAGAGAGAGGGGGGAGAGGACAAGAGAGAGGAGGACAGAGTACAAGAGAGAGGGACAGAGTAAAAGAGAGAGGGGGGAGAGGACAAGAGAGAGGGGGGAGAGGACAAGAGAGAGGGGGACAGAGTACAAGAGAGAGGGGGGAGAGGACAAGAGAGAGGGGGACAGAGTACAAGACAGAGGGGGACAGAGTACAAGAAAGAGGGGGGAGAGTACAAGAGAGAGGGGGACAGAGTACAAGAGAGAGGGGGGAGAGGACAAGAGAGAGAGGGACAAACTACAAGAGAGAGAGGGACAGACTACAAGAGAGAGGGGGGAGAGTACAAGAGAGAGGGGGAGGGGAAAAGGGAGAGGGGGGAGAGGACAAGAGAGAGGGGGACAGAGGACAAGAGAGAGGGGGACAGAGTACAAGACAGAGGGGGACAGAGTACAAAAGAGAGGGGGACAGAGTACAAGAGAGAGGGGGGGAGAAGACAAGAGAGAGGGGGAGAGGACAAGAGAGAGGGGGACAGAGTACAAGAGAGAGAGACAGAGTACAAGAGAGAGGAGGACAGAGTACAAGAGAGAGGGACAGAGTACAAGAGAGAGGGGGGAGAGGACAAGAGAGAGGGGGGAGAGGACAAGAGAGAGGGGGGCAGAGTACAAGAGAGAGGGGGGAGAGGACAAGAGAGAGGGGGACAGAGTACAAGACAGAGGGGGACAGAGTACAAGAGAGAGGGGGGAGAGTACAAGAGAGAGGGGGACAGAGTACAAGAGAGAGGGGGGAGAGGACAAGAGAGAGGGGGGAGAGGACAAGAGAGAGGGGGACAGAGTACAAGAGAAAGGGGGACAGAGTACAAGAGAGAGGGGGACAGAGTACAAGAGAGAGGGAGAGAGGACAAGAGAGAGGGGGACAGAGTACAAGAGAGAGGGGGACAGAGTACAAGAGAGAGGAGGAGAGGACAAGAGAGAGTGGGAGAGGACAAGAGAGAGGGGAACAGAGTACAACAGAGAGGGGGAGAGGACAAGAGAGAGGGGGAGAGGACTAGAGAGAGGGGGGAGAGGACAAGAGAGAGGGGGACAGAGTACAAGAGAGAGGGGGACAGAGTACAAGAGAAAGGGACAGAGTACAAGAGAGAGGGGGACAGAGTACAAGAGAGAGGGGGACAGAGTACAAGAGAGAGGAGGAGAGGACAAGAGAGAGGGAGGAGACTACAAGAGAGAGGGGGACAGAGTACAAGACAGAGGGGGACAGAGTACAAGAGAGAGGGGGGAGAGTACAAGAGAGAGGGGGACAGAGTACAAGAGAGAGGGGGGAGAGGACAAGAGAGAGGGGGGAGAGGACAAGAGAGAGGGGGACAGAGTACAAGAGAGAGAGGGAGAGGACAAGAGAGAGGGGGAGAGGACAAGAGAGAGGAGGGAGAGGACAAGAGAGAGGGGGACAGAGTACAAGAGAGAGGAGGAGAGGACAAGAGAGAGGGGGGAGAGGACAAGAGAGAGGAAGACAGAGTACAAGAGAGAGGGGGACAGAGAACAAGAGAGAGGGGGACAGAGTACAAGAGAGAGGGGGAGAGGACAAGAGAGAGGGGGACAGAGTACAAGAGAGAGGGGGAGAGGACAAGAGAGAGGGGGACAGAGTACAAGAGAGAGGGACAGATTACGAGAGAGAGGGGGACAGAGTACAAGAGAGAGGGGGAGAGGACAAGGGAGAGGGGGGAGAGGACAAGAGAGAGGGGGACAGAGTACAAGAGAGAGGGGGACAGAGTACAAGAGAGAGGGACAGAGTACAAGAGAGAGAGGGAGAGGACAAGAGAGAGGGGGAGAGGACAAGAGAGAGGGGGGAGAGGACAAGAGAGAGGGGGACAGAGTACAAGAGAGAGGAGGAGAGGACAAGAGAGAGGGGGGATGAGGACAAGAGAGAGGAAGACAGAGTACAAGAGAGGAGGGGGACAGAGTACAAGAGAGAGGGGGACAGAGTACAAGAGAGAGGGGGAGAGGACAAGAGAGAGGGGGACAGAGTACAAGAGAGAGGGGGAGAGGACAAGAGAGAGGGGGACAGAGTACAAGAGAGAGGGGGACAGAGTACAAGAGAGAGGGGGACAGAGTACAAGAGAGAGGGGGAGAGGACAAGGGAGAGGGGGGAGAGGACAAGAGAGAGGGGGACAGAGTACAAGAGAGAGGGGGACAGAGTACAAGAGAGAGGGACAGAGTACAAGAGAGAGGGGGACAGAGTACAAGAGAGAGGGGGATAGGACAAGAGAGAGGGGGACAGAGTACAAGAGAGAGCGGGGAGAGGACAAGAGAGAGGGGGGCAGAGTACAAGAGAGAGGGGGAGAGGACAAGAGAGAGAGGGACAGAGTACAAGAGAGAGGGGGACAGAGTACAAGAGAGAGGGGGAGACTACAAGAGAGAGGGGGGAGAGGACAAGAGAGAGGGGGACAGAGTACAAGAGAGAGGTGGACAGAGTACAAGAGAGAGGGGAAAGATTACAAGAGAGAGGGGGGAGAGGACAAGAGAGAGGGGGACAGAGTACAAGAGAGAGGGGGAGAGTACAAGAGAGAGGGGGACAGAGTACAAGAGAGAGGGGGAGAGGACAAGAGAGAGGGGGGAGAGGAGAAGAGAGAGGGGGGAGAGGACAAGAGAGAGGGGGACAGAGTACAAGAGAGAGGGGGAGAGGACAAGAGAGAGGGGGACAGAGTACAAGAGAGAGGAGGACAGAGTACAAGAGAGAGGGGGACAGAGTACAAGAGAGAGGGGGACAGAGTACAAGAGAGAGGGGGGAGAGTACAAGAGAGAGGGGGACTGAGTACAAGAGAGAGGGGAAAGAGTACAAGAGAGAGGGGGACAGAGTACAAGAGAGAGGGGGACAGAGTACAAGAGAGAGAGGGACAGAGTACAAGAGAGAGGGGGAGAGGACAAGAGAGAGGGGGACAGAGTACAAGAGAGAGGGGAAAGAGTACAAGAGAGAGGGGGACAGAGTACAAGAGAGAGGGGGACAGAGTACAAGAGAGAGGGGGGGGACAAGAGAGAGGGGGACTGAGTACAAGAGAGAGGGGACAGAGTACAAGAGAGAGGGGGACAGAGTACAAGAGAGAGGGGGGAGAGGACAAGAGAGAGGAGGAGAGGACAAGAGAGAGGGGGACAGAGTACAAGAGAGAGGGGGAGAGGACAAGAGAGAGGGGGACAGAGTACAAGAGAGAGGGGGACAGAGTACAAGAGAGAGGGGGGAGAGGACACCACCAGGGAACTACAGACTTACATTGTAGGTGTGCGATAGATAGATAGATATAGATAGATAGATAGATAGATAGATAGATAGATAGATAGATAGATAGATAGATAGACAGATAGATATAGATAGATAGATAGATAGATAGATAGATAGATAGATAGATAGATAGATAGATAGATAGACAGATAGATAGATAGATAGATAGATAGATAGATAGATAGATAGATAGATAGATAGATAGATAGAGAGATAGACAGATAGATATAGATAGATAGATAGATAGATAGATAGATAGATAGATAGACAGATAGATATAGATAGATAGATAGATAGATAGATAGATAGATAGATAGATAGATAGATAGACAGATAGATATAGATAGATAGATAGATAGATAGATAGATAGATATAGATAGATAGATAGATAGATAGATAGATAGATAGATAGATAGATAGACAGATAGATATAGATAGATAGATAGATAGATAGATAGATAGATAGATAGATAGACAGATAGATATAGATAGATAGATAGATAGATAGATAGATAGATAGATAGATAGATAGATAGATAAAATACATTCTTACACAGTTTTACTACAGAAAACATATATATTATATATTTCCAGATGGCTCCGCGTGGCCGCCATACTGACTGCACAAATACATTGTATACATTGACATGAGTTTTTTGGATGCCATGACACTAAAAGCAGTGAACTAGAAGCACACAAATACTTGAATTATAATTAGTTGTTGAATAGAGGTTTTTCATTGGAAGGGTTAGACAAATGAGCCTGGAGGTTGGGTACTTGAAACATAAATTGCATGAAAAATCCTCTCAGTCTATTAATGACTTTATCTCAGGTGATTAATTATTTCTCACAGTGGGGAAATAACCACAAGAGCAGGCTCATATGGTAGATATATACATGTAGAAAAGAATAATGGGGTGTGGGTAATGAGACCCAAGTAGCAGTAAGAAACCAGCAGAGAGAGAACCTATCAAAAGCTATTCAATATATATATATATATATACTAGTAAATTGCCCGTCAAAAATGATGGCATCATATTTGCAAGCCTCACAATATTGTTGTTTGTGGAACAATGCAAGCCTCGCTCTGCACGGCTTCTCTCTCTCTCCTTCCCTCCTTCTGTTTCCTCTCCCTCCGTCTTCTCTCCTTCTCTCTCTGAGCCTTCAGCTCTCACTGCGGGCCTCCCGTCACAAATAATGGGATAATATTTGATGTTTTGTCTCTCCCCCCCTCCCTCTCCCTCCCCTGTGTCTCTCTCCCCCTCTCCCCTCCCCTGTGTCTCTTTCCCCCTGTGTCTCTTTCCCCCAGCTCTCCCTCCCTTTGTCTCTTTCCTCCACTCTCTCCCTCTCCCTCCCCTGTGTCTCTTTCCCCCCTCTTTCTCCCCTGTGTCTCTTTCTCCCCCTCTCCCCCCCCATGTCTCATTTTCCCCTCTCCCTCCCCTGTGTCTCATTCCCCCCCTCTCCTTCCCCTGTGTCTCTTTCCCCCTCTTTCTCCCCTATGTCTCTTTCTCCCTCTCTCCCCCCATGTCTCATTCCCCCCTATCCCTCCCCTGTGTCTCATTCCCCCCTCTCCCTCCCCTGTGTCTCTTTCTCCCCATCTCCCTCTCCTGGGACTCTTTACTGCCCTCTCCCTCCCCTGTGTCTCGCTCTCCCTCCCCTGTGTCTTTTTTCCCCCTCTGCCTCCCATGTTTCATTCCCCCCTCCCTCCCCTGTGTATTACCATCTCTCTGCCCTGTGTCTCTCCCTCCACTCTGTCTCTCCCCCCCCTCTGTCTCATGCCCCCTCTCCCTCCCCTTTGTCTTCCCCCTCACCCCTGAGTCTTTTCCCCCCCTCTCCATCTCCTGTGTATCTTCCCCCCTCTCCATTCCCTTTGTATCTTCTCCCCCCCCTCTCCATCACCTGTGTCTCTTCCCCCCCTCTCCCTTCCCGATGTCTATTTGCCCCCCACCCCTCCCTTCTGTGCCCATTGCAGGCCCTGCAATGAGCACTTTCTTTGCTCATTCTCGGCCTTGGCATGCGCTATGCGCAAACTTGCAACTTTGCGAGTGTTACAGACAATCTCCCAGTATTAGTGTATGTATATATGACACTATATTTATATAGTGTATGTATATTTATCTATATACAGTGCATATATATATATATATATATATATATATATATTTATATATATATATATATATATATTTATATAATCAATGTATTAGTATCTGGGGGCTGTAGTTAATGTGGCTCCAGGCTGTCCCTCCTTCCATGGCCGCCTGTCTGTTCCTTTCGCCTTGTATACAGTGATTCTCTTTAGTAAGTTGTCAGATTGTCCATAGGTGGTGTTATAGTTAATCTCTGCTTGCCCACATACTGTATAATATGTATGTCAGTAGATCACACATTATGTACCTATATATCCTACACACTATCCTGTTTGTTAGTTCCTTGCCTGTATGCATTAACCTGCCTCCATGTAGTTACTGTAGAGCTCGGGATCATCTCATTACTGAGGAGTGAGATAGAAATGAAACCATTAACCCAGCCCTGCCCTATTCTCTGTGTCTCACCCTTCCAGCCAATCAGCAGCAGCTTTAGCAACTTTTTTTTTTATCAGAGAAGCATGGTCAGCCAGCTCCTGATATTTTGCAGTTATGTCTAATTTCCAAAGGAAGCCTCATGCAAGGATTTTGCAAGTTCTATTAAATATTATGGGAAATCGGGCATGGTTATCAAAGGATCCTACAATGTGTAATTTGCATTGAGTTTAAAGTCAAGCAAACAAAAATCTTTCTCTAAAGCACCCAAAGAGACTGAATACTTGCAAACTTACAGTCTAAAGGATATGAGTGAGGTATAGAATGGTACAAAATATTGCACATTTAAGACTGGAGGTGATAAGCTTCTTTAAATAGATGAGTTTTTAGTAAAGTTTTGAAGGATTTGAGGCAGGAGAATGGTCTAGTGGACCGAGGCAAGGAGTTCCCCAGAATAAAGGCAGCACAAGAAAAGTCCTGAATGCAAGAATGAGAGGAGGTGATGAGAGAAGGAAAGAAAAAGGTCATTGTAACGGAACCCATCACTGTTTTACCCTGTTTTATGGTTATCTAATTATTATGATTAAAATATGATTCTACTGTTATACTGTATGTATGTTGGTTTATGCTCTGCAGAATATTAGCCCAGACTATTGTAGACCTTGGCATAATAGATAATCCTATTACAGAGACTCTTCATAAGATAAGGATGTCTATTGTATAAAGTGTTTTCATTATCAGGCATAAGAACAAAGAAGGATGATCTAATCAATGTCTGATTGTATCAAAGTAGTCAGGTAGCCTCAGGGAGGTGTGACCACACCTATTGTCCCTCTATGTGTATTGTGTGGACAACTATGGGGGATGTGTATTGCCTGTGGGAAGAGATGTGTATATATATTTCTGCACATAACAAAATAAAGTCAGTAGTCTTTGACTCCCCATTGAGTGTCGTTCAATATGGGAGGTCGGGAATGGTGAGACTGTAATGCTTCTTGGATATTTTACCGTATACCAGCGGAGATATTGGATTCTTGTTCCAACTCCGTTACAGTCATTATCAGAGCGAAGAGGACAATTAGGAGAGTATTTAGTGACAAGAACAGAGATATAAGGGGGTGCATTATTATTGGGGGCTTTAAATGTTAGGGTCAAGATTTTACAGTTTATTCTGGAGGCTATGGGAAGCCAGTGGAGTGACTGACAGAGACGATGAGTATGGTAGATGCGTCTAGTGGAGGTGTTCATTATGGATTGGAGTGGAGCTAGACGGGCGAGGGGGAAATGACAAGATTTAGTGATGTATTGTATGTGAGGAATGAAAGAGAGGGCAGGATCCAGTAGAACCCCAAGATAACGGGCCTGAGAGGTGGGTGTGATGATGGCATTGTCAACAGTGAGAGATGGAAGATAGTGGGAAGATTAGGAGCTCAGTCTTTGACATATTGAGTTTGAGTTGACGGGCGGACATCCAGGAGAGGCAGTTGGCAACATGAGTTAGAAGAGAGGGGGTTATTTCTGGCGCAGAGAGGTACATTTGGGTGTCATGAACATACGTATGTATTGAAATCCAAAAGAGTTTATTAGGGTACCAAGCGAGGAAGTGTAGATGAAGAAAAGGAGTGGACCTAGGAAAGTACCTTGAGGTATGCCAATGGTCAGAGGGCGAAGCGATGAAGAGACAGAGAAGGGCACACTAAGTGTTTGATTTTCTAGATATGATGTGAACCAAGAAAGGGCAGCGTCATGGATGCCAAGAGAATGGAGAATTTGGATAAGGAGGCGGATGTCCAACTGTGTCAAAGGCAGCAGAGAGATCTAGGAGAATAAGAATAGAGAAGTGGCCCTTTGATTTGGTGGTTGGCAAGTCATTAGTGACTTTAGTGAGAGCTGTCTCTGTGGAAGACAGATTGGAAGAGGTCAAGGAGCGAGGTGGAGGAAATAAATTAGGAGAAACGATTGTAGATGATACGTTCAAGTAATTCAGAAACCAGGGGAAGTAGAGAGATAGGACGGTGTTTTTTTTAAGAGTGGGTGTAATAATGGCGTGTTTTAAAGGTGATGGAAACTTGCCAGTGTTAAGGGAAAGGTTGAATAGATGTGTGAGAGCTGGGATACGTGTGGTAGAGAGGGGGGGGGGGGGATCAGCTGTGATGGAATAGGATCATGTGGACAAGTTGTCAGACGAGATAAAAGACTAGAGACTTCATCCTCAGTTACAGGGTCAAAAGTGATGAGGCGATGGGTAAGGATGAAGGCTGGGTGTTGTCAGTTTGTTGAGAGGAGAGTGAGTTAGGGCCACACTGAGAGTAGACTTTGTTTTCGGGGCAGGAGGTGGTGGAGGGCAGAGGAGGGTATTGTGGCAAACAAGAGTTTGGGATTGGGGTCTGAATTGGATATAAGATGTGAAGTAGCGCTGTTTGGCAAGATTGAGGGCACAGTGATAGAAGGAACTTGTAATGGTGGAAGTCTGCTGAAGTGGGAAACTTCCTCCATAGTCGTTCAGAAGTGCGGGAGCATCTCTAGATCTATCTATCTATCTATCTATCTATCTATCTATCTATCTATCTATCTATCTATCTATCTATCTGTATCTATATATCTATCTATCTAGCCGTCTATCTATCTATCTATCTATCTATCTATCTATCTATCTATCTATCTATCTATCTATCCATCTACCTATGTCTCTATCTATCTATCTATCTATCTATCCATCTACCTATGTCTCTATCTATCTATCTATCTGTCTATCTATCCATCTACCTATGTCTCTATCTATCTATCTATCTATCCATCCACCTATGTCTCTATCTATCTATCTATCTATCCATCTACCTATGTCTCTATCTATCTAGCCATCCATCTATCTATCTATCTATCTATCTATCTATCTATCTATCTATCTATCTATCTATCTATCTGTATCTATCTATCTATCTATCTATCTATCTATCTATCTATCTATCTATCTATCTATCCATCTACCTATGTCTCTATCTATCTATCTATCTATCTATCTATCTATCTATCTATCCATCTACCTATGTCTCTATCTATCTATCCATCCACCTATGTCTCTATCTATCTATCTATCTATCTATCTATCTATCTATCTACCCATGTCTCTATCTATCTATCTATCTATCTATCTATCTATCTATCTATCTATCTATCTATCTATCCATCCACCTATGTCTCTATCTATCTATCTATCTATCTATCTATCTATCTATCTATCTATCTATCTATCTATCTATCTATCTATCTATCTATCTATCTATCTATCTACCCATCTACCTATGTCTCTATCCATCTATCTATCTATCTATCTATATATCCATCTATCTATCTATATATCCATCTATATAAATATTGATATATAAATATAGATAAATAGATTCATATTTTATATATTCAGCTTAGTTTTGTGTTGCATTATTTATTATTATTATTATTATCTGTTATTTGTAACATATGAACATATTCCGTATCGCTGTCCAGGGGTTAAGTACACGGCAAAAACAGAATTAACACATTGCTAGGAATGGAGGGCCCTGTTTTTGAGCTTAGAATCAAACGTACAGAGAGCTCGTTTCCAAAGCACCAACACAGGATTGAAAACTCGCAAACTTACAATCTAAAGGAAAATACTATTTATAATATATAATATTTAATTAGTAATATTGCAGTTCATGTGCATATACAATTTTGTATCAAATGTATTTTTTAATAATTTAAAATACCCTTTTAAAAGAATAAACAAGGATATGTAAGTGGCCCTGATCCTGTTTTGATGTTTCTTCCTGTCCCCAGGCCCAGGGTAATTGCTCCTATTAACGTGGGGTCTCGGGGGAGTTTAATAACCAGCTGAGAGAGGAGAAACATCATTATAAGCCTAACCCTTTCATTGCTGTGAGAGAGTGGGTGGTAAGGGATTATGGGATCTAAAATCTAAAGTGGATAGAAGTAATTACATTGTAAAAGGCACAAAATACAACATATTTGCAGGAAAAGCCAATAGGATGCTGGGTTGTGTTGGAAGAGGAATTAGCATCAGATAAAGGTCTGGACTAAGGGTTCCCTGGTGGTCCAGTGGTTAGGATTCAGGCTTTCATCTCTGAGACCTGGGTTGGATTCCAGGCAGGGAACCAAGAGGTAACATCACCCTGAAGCCATGCAGAGTTGGGTCTGGTCAGTACTTGGATGGGAGATCACCTACAAATACCAGTGTGGCCCACTGGAGAAGGATCTGTCAACCCACTCCAGTATCTGTGCCATTAATACCAGCATGGTGCGTTGCGGTTCATTTGGTCACGGGGAGTCGGACACGACTAATGACCCCCTATAGACCCCATCTGGATACTCTGTCCAGTTCTGGAGATCTCCAAAAGGATATTAATAGATTAGAGACAATTCAAGGGAGGGTGACATATAGTGTATGGTCTCCATGATGTGAATATATATAGATCAGATCGGGTACGAGAGAGACCTACAAGTATATCAAATGCTTTATTAAAGTTCAGGAGAAGTGCGTCTTCCAGAAAGATAGGAAGAATAAGAGCTCATGAAACTGAAACATGGATGATTTAAGGATAAGGTAAGAAAATACTACTTTGCAGAAAGGGCAGTAGATAAGTGGAACAGCTTCCCAGTGGGGGTGGTAGGGTCAAACACATCCGTTAAGTATCTCTGGTATTAGCACAAGGCTATCCAGATGCATTGTTTTGTTGCCTGACATCTGCTTTCAGTACAAAGTGAACACTAAGGGAGCTAAAGTGACACAGAAAAGGTCCAATTTATTGATAAAATAAAACTGACAAATAACATGATATAGTTAATCAATTAAATGCCATACAGCTAGTTTTTAAGACTAAACGTTAATGCCTCTGCCGGACCCTGGAGAGATCCATGATACTTAACGGAGTTTGTGTGTGCGAGAGAGAAGCATTTACTTTTCTGCATATGCATGCTTAAAATGGTATCAGATTAAAGAGTGAACATTCATTGTGGACTTATTTGCATGACCACATTAAGTTTCCCAGAGTGCAGTGCAAAACTGTATTTCTTGGAGCAGGAAATACACTTTCAAGATGTTAACACAAATGTACTATTTGTTTACTGTAGATACTTAACAAACAAATGCATTGTTTTCTTGAACTGCAGTGGTCCTTTAAAATAAACAATTGCAATTTGTTTTAATCAGAAATTCTAAGTGGAAGTGGCTTAAAATTGATATAGAAGTTAAGACAGATTTTATTTATCAATTAAGTGAAAGATCTACTGTTTTAGATTATGATATTTTATGTGTTTTTACCTTTTCTTCCATAAATGGGATCTTTTCTGTGTCTTTAAGTTGAAAGAGGTCACCCTTGAGTAAAGGTGCATTATTGATGAGAGCGCTGCGCTCTCCTCCTCAGATTACCTCCTGGGGCTCCCGGTACATCCACCCCCCACCATACTGACAGCTCCTATTCCCCAGCTCTCTCAGGTGATGCAAGCATTGTGCAAGCTGTGAGTTATTACATCCCTCACCCATCGTCCGATCAGCCTACAAAGCCCAGCTTAATCATTACACTGGGTAGTACCCCACGTATGCCAATCATTATGTGCATCCATTACTGTATTGTCCATGCCACTAAATCATGGTGGAAAGTAATGATTGCCAATCGCTTCTGGCAAATAAGGAGTTAAAGAGACACTCAGCCCTTAAGTGCGTTTATTCTTAACGAGCATGAAAACTGTATTATTTTGTAAATCATTTACTTGATATTCAGCATTGTTTGTGCTGTAATATTATGCTAATGAGCATGTGTCAGTATGTCTCCTCACATTATCAAGTCCTAAGCAACATTGACAATTACCCAGAATCCTCAGTAGTACATTTCAATAGCAAAGTACAGAGAAATACTAAGATGAAAACAGGGTGTAGGAGCCAGAATAATTCTGTGGTGGTGGGGATACAGCTTATTGTATAGACAGGCCTTAAATATAGCGTATATATACACATACATAGAGTATCTGGGGGGATTTAACCCCCAGCCCCTACACCCATGGATGAAAACAACACATTAAATTACTAAAAGTGAATGAAAACATGACCTTAAACGTTCTGATAAGCAGCTGGAAACCCTGGATCCTGTGTCTTTGGCGTTGAATGGTAACTGTACAATAAATGTATATATATGTTTAAGACTAAGAGCATAATTAAGTAGGAAAACGATCATAAAGCTAGTTATTAATTACAAAAACATGCATTTTGATTCCTCTGCAGGATCCTGGAGGCATCCATGATACATTGGTGGAAGCTGTATGTGTGAGGAATTATGGCTGCATCTTTTAATGCAACATTTCGCTTCTGGGCCAATGAGGGGGATGAGGTGTGGTGCCAATATTAGGCTGTGGACTTCTGTCTGTTCCTTGGCCCTCCCTGCACTGATAACTACAAACCTACACATTCATTTTTCAGCTTTAAGGAAGTGATGTAACAAAATTAATATGGATTCCTGTTCACGCCATCATCAAAGTGGAGACACAGATTGGTTTGAAACAGAACAGACATTCTGTAAGTGGCAGGGTCTAGAAACATTAACTTGACAGCATACAAGAAGCAAAAAGCCCCATCTAGTCTGCCAATTGTATCTACTGAAACATTTTGGCTTAATTATTCCTCAGGATAGAGTTGGACTTAACCCATGGGTGGTTAAACCCCTTAATGGTTTTTGATGGCACTTATCTATAAAGTGTTTTTTAGACCATTCCCATGTGTTTATCCCGTGGAGAGCCTGTATCTGTCCAATGTTCACATAAATTGTTGAGATGTTCATCCTCACGGCCACAAAATGAGAATATAATTGGATTTACTAGGAATCCCCTCTCTGTTTGACTCCATGAGATATTTGTCTGTATTCATAGTTTTTACACAATTTGTAAATTACCATTGATCTTCAAGGCGTCTGAATACGCAGAGCTCAGTAGGCCCGGGGTCTTCTGCTACATAAAGAGTGGGTGTCCTGTCAGATGCGCCATTGTATCTCTGAGAGGTTCCAGATTATACTTCATAGGTCTACATGACATTATTCTGTTCAGTAATGTCAAGCAGGTACGTCTCAGTCTACTCCAGGGACTCTGCATCATCATGTAGAGCAGGGAAGATCAAAAGGAGAAGCTGCAGGACCTTTTTTTGATGGAAGCTGTTTTATAATTGGTTTTAAATGCTTTAGTGTGTAGGGAAAAAAACATTGTTTTGCTATGTTATGTAGTAGAAAACCATCCACCTTGCATTTTTTTTGTTATTTGTAGAGAAACATTACTGCTTGCCTTGCATATAATCTAATGAATAATGTTCTTGACTCTTTTGGCAGATACATCACAAAACTTGTAACCATTTTTATTCTCATTTCTCATGTCTCTTCTCTTATGCTTCTTTTCGTATATTTATTTTCTTATGTTTCTTTTGACAAACCTTTAATCAATATTTCACCACCCACTTTAGAAATGTTATACAAGATTAAAGCAAAGTGTTATAAGACCACTGCACATTTCCTGATCTGTTTTGTGTTCTCCAAGCTCGTAAAAAAAAAGAAACTTGATTGGTGAACGTAGTTTCCACTCCTTCATTGGGTGAGGTTTGCAAGAAGATGCACTGACAAGTGATTTTTTCTCATTTGTTATTCTTTACAGCGCTAAAACTGTTTATTTACCTTTGAAATTCAGCTGCACCGGCATATATCATGACTTTATGTGGACAAACTGTCCGGTAATGAATTAAGTATATATAACAAGCTTGCTAATTGAATAATAATTCGTGATGCACATTGGCTGCTTCCTACAAGAATTAAAACCATGTAAAACCCCAAGTCCAATGTTGTCCTCTGTGACTTGTCTATACACCAAAGCTTTGTAGGGTCTGCAGCCCTTTTCCTAAAAGTAAAGAGGAATCCAGCCAACCTCAAATGATTATCTGTCCCTGGTAGCAGCAAAGTCCAGGGATATTTCATTGCATTTCAGAAATAAATAAAATGTGAGACACAGGATAGGATTGGATGGTGCTTCAGAATGACCTGAAGACTTGCTCAATCCCAGTGACCAGTCTAAAGAAAAGCTGCTATTCATACCATTGGAATGAATGTGCACTGCCTGGTGACCTGTCACACACATAGACAGCTGTCACCCTGATCTACCCACCAGGGCAGACATATAGTCATTACCCCTGGCTGTGTCATAACACAAAGCTCAACTGACAGATACATAGATTTTATAGAGAAAATAACCAAAAATCCCATCTGTCCAATCCATCAGCCTAATTAAGAGTTCCCTTATGCTAATCCAAGGCATACTTTAAGTGCTTCCATTGGAGTACTATTCCATTGATCTACTACCCTTTCAGTAAAGTAGTAAATTCACACATTTTTATCCCTAAATCTTCCACCTTTCATCTTCAAATCATTGCTCCTGTTATCTTTTTCTGGAAGATACTTCCCTCTTGATCCTTATTATTATCCTTTGATATATTTGCAGGACTCGCTCATATCCCCTCCCATCTATACAGGTCATGAAGTTTCCTTATAAGTTGTTCCTTTTAGACCCTGCTCAATTTTAGTCACCTCCTTGGAATTGTTTCAAATATATAAATATCCTTGAACATAAGTTTAATGATCCTCAGCAGCATCTTAGCTCAATTCCAGACTTGCGTGTTGAGTTGGGTTCAAGAGCAGGCGATAGTCATAAACCCAAAATTCCTTTCATGAATTTAAAACAGCATTTTATATATACTGCTTTTTAATCAAAGAATAACTGAAGTTTAGAAAAGTTTAATCCAAATCTGAAGATTAGAAAACTAACATAAAAAAGATACAGAATTAAAACGATCGCTGCAGTCAATCTTATTTCTATATGGTCTTGTGAATAACTAAACCTGAAAATAAAATAAATAAAACAAACTTTAATTATTCATTATTTCACGTTTTATGCAATTATCTGTCACTGTTGGCATCTGGTTTCTTTCATAGCCTTTTCTTTCTGATACTTTCTCAATAGGGTATGTCCATATAATCTAATAAGATGTCCATTAGTCCTAATGTTGTAACAGTCACATTTCCATTCTCTAGACAGATACTTTCTGTGCATTCACAATCTCTTTGCACCTTAGGAAACTGAAATTGTCAGTCTGCTTTAAACTGATCTCCGCTTTATAAAGGTTGGTTCATTGTAGACATATATTTAAAAAATATTCTATGGAGAATTACACTTGAAAATAGGCAATGTAAAAAATAAAAAATGCACAAGAAGTGTCTATCTGTACAATCATAAGTTGGCTGCTACAACTGCCAGTGCTTTCAGTCAGCCCTCTAGTTTCAAGTACACCATCCTGAGAAAGTAGAGGGCAGAATCCACAGAAAAATTGCATATAAAGGTTTGAAAATGTAAAGGTTGTATTTATTTATATTTTAATTTCCAAGAATATTCACTCATATTCATCAAATTCAGTTATTTAAGAGACTATATAGAAAGTAATGGCCCTTAATAATTCAAACATAGGTTTCTGATATTTATGTCCTCAGTAACAATCGATTTTCGGAAAATATGTATAAGTGAAAATCACTTCACAAACGAACAGAATTTCCAACAAATCTCAGCATCCAAATATTGATATAATATATTTATTCTAAGGTTATTTCTGAGGCATGTTTATGGACAGTGGTATGTTGGTGCCTGATCCAACACAGGTGGGGTGGGGGGGGAAGCTTTGCAATGTACCGTACATGATCCAGGTCCACGCACACTCTCCGTAAAGTGACACAGCAAAGGTTCCAGTTATTTTTCATGTGATTTATACTTAAAATACCAAACTTTGAAGCGGAGAACTTTTAGTATCGACCAACTGTAATTTTATTCATTTCTGGAATAACAGGGACCTTGGCTGTGTCCCTTTAATACTGTCGTAATGAACCAACACAGTCCAATATGAATGTTGTACCAGTTTAATTGGTAAGATGGACACTATGGGTCACACAGCGGGGACATGCTTTTCCTTTTAAAGAACTTCCACTGGACTTTAATGGTGAGCATCCAGTCGTTAACGTAAAGGCTTTTACAAGCGGATGGGCTGGCGTGCACCTCACAGGGAAGGGGGAGGACCCTTGCGGAGGAGCAGGGCTTGTGTGCCAGGCAGAGGGAGCCTACAATTCATTTGCTAGCCTTCTGGGCTTTCTGTGCGGACTTGGTGACCTTGCCGGCTCCTCCGATCTTCTTCTCCACGTTCTTGATGACACCCACAGCAACTGTCTGCCTCATGTCCCGCACAGCAAAACGCCCTGAAAGAGAATGGTGGAAGGAAGGGTCAGAATTGACACTTTGCACCTATCCATGGGATTCTTACACAAAGGAGAAGACGTGCATAGGAACCCTGTACTTAGTGGATGATATGTCCCCTACATGTTAATGGGATCCTACAATAGAGGAATACTTTGCCCCAATACACATGCTTCAGGAAGGATGTGCATCCATTAGACACTCATGGTATCCCTGCACAAAAGAGTTAAATATCTTCTATGCATTTATGGGCTATACTGAAGTATGGATTTGCCCTCATACTTTCATAGGGTTTCCATTACAAGACATTAACTTACCTCATGGATCACAGGAAATAAATAGCCCAAAAGCCATTTATAGTATTACACTATGAAACATATCACTACCTCTTCCATGAGACTCATTTCATGTGAAAGTAACTGTACCGCACAAACTTTCATGGAAATTACTGGAAATGTTCAGACCATCAGTGGTTCCCTTCATAAGTACCCCCCAGGACAATCTGTGCACTAAGCTTGGATGTTTTGGCCCCAGGTATGAGCTGATTCCTCAGTTTTCTACCATATTATTTATCCTCATAGCATTTCATGACATTTTTCCTCATGAAAGGAGCACACATGCAAGAAGCACTTTCTGTATACTTTAATTTCTAATTTCTGTACAAAAAGTGAGTTGTTCCCCATATACTTTAATTGAATTCTTAATAAAGAAATTAATTGGACTGTAGATTTTGGTGGCTTCTCTATATAACTTTTTTGTACCATAAATATTCATGTACAAGAACTAATTTGTCCCATAGAATTTAATGGAATCCAACCACAATAAAACATTTTTTTACCATAGGCTTTCATGGGAAACTCAAGAATTTCATAAGAAATAATTAGTATCACATACTGTATGAGATCCTCTCCAAGAAATGATTTATCCCATAGACTTTCATGGGATGCCTATAGAGGAAATATTTTGTCCTCATTAGACTTTTATTGATCCGTCTACAAGAAATAATTTCTCCTCATACACATTCATGGAATCTGAGCACAAGAAATGTTTTGTCCTTTAGATTTTCACAGGAAATGATTCATCAACATAGATTTTCTTAGATTCTTCTACAAGAAATTATTTGCACCATAGACTTCCATGACATTGCTTTGTTTCTACAGACTTTCAAGGGACTACTCTACAAGAAATTAGAATAATAATTAAATAATTATTGGTTCCCATAGATTGTAATGACATTTTCCATATTAGATTTGTCTATACAGACTTTCACTTGATGCCCTCTACAAACATAATTTTGTCCTAACACGCTTCCTTGAAAATATTTTCCCCAATAATCATAGGATCCCCTCTACAACAAATGTTTTGTCCTCCTAAAATTTAAAGGAATCCTATCTACAAGTTATTTGCCCCCAAAAATATTTTTGCTGCTTTGGCGCTAACAATTTTGATGTTGCCCTATAGGTGTACATCATGTAAACCCAGACTGTCCTTGAAAATATTGGTAATTAAAAATCAGCGAAGGGATAGTTGGACTATAATGAAGAGTACATAATGTATCAGTGCTCCTAAGGACACTTACCAAGAGGTGGGTACTGGGAGAAGCTCTCTACACACATAGGCTTTCCAGGAATCATCTCTACGATGGCAGCATCTCCAGATTTCAGAGACTTGGGGTTATCTTCCAGTTTCTTCCCAGAACGACGATCAATCTTCTCCTTCAGCTCTGCAAACTTGCAAGCAATGTGAGCTGTGTGACAGTCAATGACTGGGGAATAACCAGCGCTGATCTGACCAGGATGGTTCAAGATGATCACCTGAGGATAACAACAAAAGTCGACACTTACAGGTATCACTCAGATCTGGTTTATTGGGCTGATGTTGGATTCTTTCGACAACCAATCAACCTTATTTTGAAAAAAAAGGTAGTTGTACAGGAAAATAAATAGTAAAAACACAACATAAATCTTATTTAAAACAAGATAAAATATTATATTTACAAAAAATCCCTATATCAGCTGAATTAAAGAACAATACATTACATTTTATGAACTTAGGTTTCCCATGGAATGAATATTATCAAAGTCATTAATTTTGTAGTGTATTTTCTTTCTTCTATTACAATCTTTAACTTTTCGTTTGCATTTGTTTTTATGTTCTGTTGGTTTGAATGAAAAGAAAGAGTAAAGTAGTCTATGTAACTTATTATTACAATACAGGGGTATTATTATTATTATTATTATTACAGTATTATACTGTATTATTATTACCACATATGAGCCATTATAGTATTGCTATTTATTCCATGTTTAACATTATTTGTTCTTCATATGTTTGATTTACTAATACTTCACTGTTGCATATAATTGTACTACTTTTTTTAATTTTTAAAACAGTGAAAAAATATAAAAACATTAATGTAGTTTATAAAGTTGGGACACAGCATAAAACATTAAAAAAGAGACTTCTTTCTTAAATGCGTTTTTAGAGAAGTAATACCCAACTATAATGAATGATACTACAAAGCAATACACATAAATAATATGGAATATATGCTAACGTTGTTTAATATAAACAACTAAATAGATATATAATAAATAATAAGCTAAAAAAAAATTATACATAAAAAATAAATTAAGAAAAATAATCAATATTTCTTTAAATGTATTTTATTTATATTAAAACATAACATTTTATATACTATAAAAAAATTGTTTATCAATTAAAAATGTTAAGAGGATATTTTTGTAGTAAAACAAGTAATAATTGTTAAAATTATTATCTGCATCAAGGAGTTTGTTACTGTGTATGAAGCTTGGAGACTCTGTAATGCAGTTTGTAGTGTAAGCGCCAGCAATGCCATGGTCATTGACCACAGGAAGCTACTGGCCATGCTGTGTGCACTAGAAACGTCAATATGGAGTTTCACAACTCACCTCAAACATTGCCAGGCTCTGCGGTATGTGAACAGAGAGGGAGGCCATCATGGCAATTCATAACTTTATATAATTGGAATTTCATTATGCTGGATGCAACTTATACTTTTATAGGATCAAGTACACATAGGCCACTACGAAGGTTTGTAGGTTTAATTTCTTCTGTTGCAAAAATAAAGGGGAAGCCAAATACTTTCAATCATGACTGTAATTACAAATAAAATAAAATATTTACTTGCCCAGATGTTTTTGTCAGTGCTATTCTTAACATAAAATTAAGAAGGGTGAGGGACTAACAGCCCCAATTGCAATATCAGGCAACACCAAGTTGCACATGCTGTCCATGTCACCAAGGACTGTATACACTAAGGTGAGAGGTTTGGGGAACTCTTGTGGAACTTTTCCAGTTTCATGTGATTTTATAGAACATATCCATCTCGATGTGAGAGCTACAAGACTTGTTCATCCTATCTCATAATTGCTAAACTAGCCATTTGTGTTGAGTTTGAAGTGAGTTTGTTGCTGTTTCTTCCCTACCTGGGAGGTAAACTGTGCAGCTTCCTGTGGTGGGTCGGTCTTGCTGTCTCCGCACACATTGCCTCTACGGATGTCCTTCACAGAGACGTTCTTGACGTTGAACCCAACATTGTCTCCGGGTAGGGCCTCACTCAGAGCCTCGTGGTGCATCTCCACAGACTTTACCTCTGTTGTGATATTCACAGGAGCGAAGGTAACCACCATACCTGGCTTCAGGACACCTGTCTCTACACGGCCCACAGGCACTGTGCCGATTCCTGCCAGGAACAATATGAAACATATCAACCAAAGTTTACAAAGAAAAAGGTAAAGTGGGTTCCCAAGAAAAAAAAAGAGGGAGGGAGAAGCAACAAGAGAAAGACATAAGATGATGAACTATCAAAATGACAGGATTGCAGGCCAATGAAGATGAAACAAGTCTGAAGCCTGACCAATATAAAATACTTACTGAGATCTACCAGAAATCACTACCATTAGTTCATACTCTATGGGAATACATTTACTCTGCATAGAACTCAATAGGTCAGTTGTGTGGCTTGTGATTTCCTGTAAATATTACGTAGCGGGGTAAACATGATATTAAATTGTGAAAGGAATACCATAAACCAGAAATGGGAGAGTTCAACCCCTCAGAGTAAATTTGGCACTCTGGCTTATTTCATGTGGATTTTGGCATGTTTTGACCAAGCTCATGTGCAATTCCATATCATATAGTGAGTTGCAAGGTTTAAACTTTGTTTATAAAAATATTGACTTGATAGCCACTTAAGATACTGTTACTGATGATACTGTGGATCACTCTCAGTAGCCTCATCTCTGAGTGTTACTAATGACACTGTGGATCACTCTCAGTGGCCTCATCTCTGAGTCTTACTAGTGATACTGTGGATCACTCTCAGTGGCCTCATCTCTGAGTCTTACTAGTGATACTGTGGATCACTCTCAGTAGCCTCATCTCTGAGTGTTACTAGTGATACTGTGGATTACTCTCAGTGGCCTCATCTCTGAGTCTTACTAGTGATACTGTGGATCACTCTCAGTGGCCTCATCTCTGAGTCTTACTAGTGATACTGTGGATCACTCTCAGTAGCCTCATCTCTGAGTGTTACTAGTGATACTGTGGATTACTCTCAGTGGCCTCATCTCTGAGTGTTACTAATGATACCGTGGATCACTCTCAGTGGCCTCATCTCTGAGTGTTACTAATGATACTGTGGATCCCTCTCAGTAGCCTCATCTCTGAGTGTTACTAATGACACTGTGGATCCCTCTCAGTAGCCTCATCTCTGAGTGTTACTAGTGATACTGTGGATCACTCTCAGTAGCCTCATCTCTGAGTGTTACTAATGATACTGTGGATCACTCTCAGTAGTCTTATCTCTGAGTCTTACTAATGATACTGTGGATCACTCTCAGTAGCCTCATCTCTGAGTGTTACTAGTGATACTGTGGATCACTCTCAGTAGCCTCATCTCTGAGTGTTACTAATGATACTGTGGATCACTCTCAGTAGCCACATCTCTGTGTTACTAATGATACTGTGGATCACTCTCAGTAGCCTCATCTCTGAGTGTTACTAGTGATACTGTGGATCACTCTCAGTAGCCTCATCTCTGAGTGTTACTAATGATACTGTGGATCACTCTCAGTAGCCACATCTCTGTGTTACTAATGATACTGTGGATCACTCTCAGTAGCCTCATCTCTGAGTGTTACTTATGATACTGTGGATCACTCTCAGTAGCCTCATCTCTGAGTGTTACTAATGATACTGTGGATCACTCTCAGTAGCCTCATCTCTGAGTGTTACTAATGATACTGTGGATCACTCCCAGTAGCCTCATCTATGAGTCTTACTAATGATACTGTGGATCACTCCCAGTAGCCTCATCTATGAGTCTTGCTAATGATACTGTGGATCACTCTCAGTAGCCTCATCTCTGAGTGTTACTAATGATACTGTGGATCACTCTCAGTAGCCACATCTCTGTGTTACTAATGATACTGTGGATCACTCTCAGTAGCCTCATCTCTGAGTGTTACTAGTGATACTGTGGATCACTCTCAGTAGCCTCATCTCTGAGTGTTACTAATGATACTGTGGATCACTCTCAGTAGCCACATCTCTGTGTTACTAATGATACTGTGGATCACTCTCAGTAGCCTCATCTCTGAGTGTTACTTATGATACTGTGGATCACTCTCAGTAGCCTCATCTCTGAGTGTTACTAATGATACTGTGGATCACTCTCAGTAGCCACATCTCTGTGTTACTAATGATACTGTGGATCACTCTCAGTAGCCTCATCTCTGAGTGTTACTTATGATACTGTGGATCACTCTCAGTAGCCTCATCTCTGAATGTTATTAGTGATACTGTGGATCCCTCTCAGTAGCCTCATCTCTGAGTGTTACTAGTGATACTGTGGATCACTCTCAGTAGCCTCATCTCTGAGTGTTACTAATGATACTGTGGATCACTCTCAGTAGCCTCATCTCTGAGTGTTACTAATGATACTGTGGATCACTCTCAGTAGCCTCATCTCTGAGTGTTACTAATGATACTGTGGATCACTCTCAGTAGCCTCATCTCTGAGTGTTACTAATGATACTGTGGATCACTCTCAGTAGCCTCATCTCTGAGTGTTACTAGTGATACTGTGGATCACTCTCAGTAGCCTCATCTCTGAGTGTTACTAATGATACTGTGGATCACTCTCAGTAGCCACATCTCTGTGTTACTAATGATACTGTGGATCACTCTCAGTAGCCTCATCTCTGAGTGTTACTAGTGATACTGTGGATCACTCTCAGTAGCCTCATCTCTGAGTGATACTAATGATACTGTGGATCACTCTCAGTAGCCTCATCTCTGAGTCTTACTAATGATACTGTGGATCACTCCCAGTAGCCTCATCTATGAGTCTTACTAATGATACTGTGGATCACTCCCAGTAGCCTCATCTATGAGTCTTACTAATGATACTGTGGATCACTCTCAGTAGCCTCATCTCTGAGTCTTACTAATGATACTGTGGATCACTCCCAGTAGCCTCATCTATGAGTCTTACTAATGATACTGTGGATCACTCTCAGTAGCCTCATCTCTGAGTCTTACTAATGATACTGTGGATCACTCTCAGTGGCCTCATCTATGAGTCTTACTAATGATACTGTGGATCACTCTCAGTAGCCTCATCTCTGAGTGATACTAATGATACTGTGGATCCCTCTCAGTAGCCTCATCTCTGAGTGTTACTAGTGATACTGTGGATCACTCTCAGTAGCCTCATCTCTGAATGTTATTAGTGATACTGTGGATCCCTCTCAGTAGCCTCATCTCTGAGTGTTACTAGTGATACTGTGGATCACTCTCAGTAGCCTCATCTCTGAGTGTTACTAATGATACTGTGGATCACTCTCAGTAGCCTCATCTCTGAGTGTTACTAATGATACTGTGGATCACTCTCAGTAGCCTCATCTCTGAGTGTTACTAATGATACTGTGGATCACTCTCAGTAGCCTCATCTCTGAGTGTTACTAATGATACTGTGGATCACTCTCAGTAGCCTCCTCTCTGAGTGTTACTAATGATACTGTGGATCACTCTCAGTAGCCTCATCTCTGAGTGTTACTTATGATACTGTGGATCACTCTCAGTAGCCTCATCTCTGAGTGATACTAATGATACTGTGGATCACTCTCAGTAGCCTCATCTCTGAGTGTTACTAATGATACTGTGGATCACTCCCAGTAGCCTCATCTCTGAGTGATACTAGTGATACTGTGGATCACTCTCAGTAGCCTCATCTCTGAGTGTTACTAATGATACTGTGGATCACTCCCAGTAGCCTCATCTCTGAGTGATACTAATGATACTGTGGATCACTCTCAGTAGCCTCATCTCTGAGTGTTACTAATGATACTGTGGATCACTCCCAGTAGCCTCATCTCTGAGTGATACTAGTGATACTGTGGATCACTCTCAGTAGCCTCATCTCTGAGTGTTACTAATGATACTGTGGATCACTCCCAGTAGCCTCATCTCTGAGTGATACTAGTGATACTGTGGATCACTCTCAGTAGCCTCATCTCTGAGTCTTACTAATGATACTGTGGATCACTCCCAGTAGCCTCATCTCTGAGTGATACTAATGATACTGTGGATCACTCTCAGTAGCCTCATCTCTGAGTCTTACTAATGATACTGTGGATCACTCTCAGTAGCCTCATCTCTGAGTGTTACTAATGATACTGTGGATCACTCTCAGTAGCCTCATCTATGAGTCTTACTAATGATACTGTGGATCTCTCCCAGTAGCCTCATCTATGAGTCTTACTAATGATACTGTGGATCACTCTCAGTAGCCTCATCTCTGAGTCTTACTAATGATACTGTGGATCACTCTCAGTAGCCTCATCTATGAGTCTTACTAATGATACTGTGGATCACTCTCAGTAGCCTCATCTCTGAGTGTTACTAATGATACTGTGGATCCCTCTCAGTAGCCTCATCTCTGAGTGATACTAATGATACTGTGGATCCCTCTCAGTAGCCTCATCTCTGAGTGTTACTAGTGATACTGTGGATCACTCTCAGTAGCCTCATCTCTGAATGTTATTAGTGATACTGTGGATCCCTCTCAGTAGCCTCATCTCTGAGTGTTACTAGTGATACTGTGGATCACTCTCAGTGGCCTCCTCTCTGAGTGTTACTAGTGATACTGTGGATCACTCTCAGTAGCCTCCTCTCTGAGTGTTACTAATGATACTGTGGATCACTCTCAGTGGCCTCATCTCTGAGTGTTACTAATGATACTGTGGATCACTCTCAGTAGCCTCATCTCTGAGTGTTACTAGTGATACTGTGGATCACTCTCAGTAGCCTCATCTCTGAGTGTTACTAATGATACTGTGGATCACTCTCAGTAGTCTCATCTCTGAGTCTTACTAATGATACTGTGGATCACTCTCAGTAGCCTCATCTCTGAGTGTTACTAGTGATACTGTGGATCACTCTCAGTAGCCTCATCTCTGAGTGTTACTAATGATACTGTGGATCACTCTCAGTAGCCACATCTCTGTGTGTTACTAATGATACTGTGTATCAGTCTCAGTAGCCTCATCTCTGAGTGTTACTAGTGTATTGTGGATCACTTTCAGTAGCCTCATCTCTGAGTGTTACAAGTGATACTGTGGATCACTCCCAGTAGCCTCATCTATGAGTCTTACTAATGATACTGTGGATCACTCTCAGTAGCCTCATCTCTGAGTCTTACTAATGATACTGTGGATCACTCTCAGTAGCCTCATCTCTGAGTGTTACTAATGATACTGTGGATCACTCTCAGTAGCCTCATCTCTGAGTGTTACTAATGATACTGTGGATCACTCTCAGTAGCCTCATCTCTGAGTGATACTAATGATACTGTGGATCACTCTCAGTAGCCTCATCTCTGAGTGTTACTAATGATACTGTGGATCACTCTCAGTAGCCTCATCTCTGAGTGTTACTAATGATACTGTGGATCACTCTCAGTAGCCTCATCTCTGAGTGATACTAATGATACTGTGGATCACTCTCAGTAGCCTCATCTCTGAGTGTTACTAATGATACTGTGGATCACTCCCAGTAGCCTCATCTATGAGTCTTACTAATGATACTGTGGATCACTCCCAGTAGCCTCATCTATGAGTCTTACTAATGATACTGTGGATCACTCTCAGTAGCCTCATCTCTGAGTCTTACTAATGATACTGTGGATCACTCCCAGTAGCCTCATCTATGAGTCTTACTAATGATACTGTGGATCACTCTCAGTAGCCTCATCTCTGAGTCTTACTAATGATACTGTGGATCACTCTCAGTAGCCTCTTCTATGAGTCTTACTAATGATACTGTGGATCACTCTCAGTAGCCTCATCTCTGAGTGATACTAATGATACTGTGGATCCCTCTCAGTAGCCTCATCTCTGAGTGTTACTAGTGATACTGTGGATCACTCTCAGTAGCCTCATCTCCGAGTGTTACTAATGATACTGTGGATCACTCTCAGTAGCCTCATCTCTGAGTGTTACTAGTGATACTGTGGATCACTCTCAGTAGCCTCCTCTCTGAGTGTTACTAGTGATACTGTGGATCACTCTCAGTAGCCTCATCTCCGAGTGTTACTAATGATACTGTGGATCACTCTCAGTAGTCTCATCTCTGAGTGTTACTAATGATACTGTGGATCACTCTCAGTAGCCTCATCTCTGAGTGTTACTAGTGATACTGTGGATCCCTCTCAGTAGCCTCCTCTCTGAGTGTTACTAATGATACTGTGGATCCCTCTCAGTAGCCTCATCTCTGAGTGTTACTAATGATACTGTGGATCACTCTCAGTAGCCTCATCTCTGAGTGTCACTAATGATACTGTGGATCACTCTCAGTAGCCTCATCTCTGAGTGTTACTTATGATACTGTGGATCACTCTCAGTGGCCTCATCTCTGAGTGTTACTAATGATACTGTGGATCACTCTCAGTAGCCTCATCTCCGAGTGTTACTAATGATACTGTGGATCACTCTCAGTGGCCTCATCTCTGAGTGTTACTAATGATACTGTGGATCACTCTCAGTAGCCTCATCTCTGAGTGTCACTAATGATACTGTGGATCACTCTCAGTAGCCTCATCTCCGAGTGTTACTAATGATACTGTGGATCACTCTCAGTGGCCTCATCTCTGAGTGTTACTAATGATACTGTGGATCACTCTCAGTAGCCTCATCTCTGAGTGTTACTAGTGATACTGTGGATCACTCTCAGTAGCCTCCTCTCTGAGTGTTACTAGTGATACTGTGGATCACTCTCAGTAGCCTCATCTCTGAGTGTCACTAATGATACTGTGGATCACTCTCAGTAGCCTCATCTCTGAGTGTTACTTATGATACTGTGGATCACTCTCAGTAGCCTCATCTCTGAGTGTTACTAATGATACTGTGGATCACTCTCAGTAGCCTCATCTCCGAGTGTTACTAATGATACTGTGGATCACTCTCAGTAGCCTCATCTCCGAGTGTTACTAATGATACTGTGGATCACTCTCAGTAGCCTCATCTCCGAGTGTTACTAATGATACTGTGGATCACTCTCAGTGGCCTCATCTCTGAGTGTTACTAATGATACTGTGGATCACTCTCAGTAGCCTCATCTCTGAGTGTCACTAATGATACTGTGGATCACTCTCAGTAGCCTCATCTCCGAGTGTTACTAATGATACCGTGGATCACTCTCAGTAGCCTCATCTCTGAGTGTCACTAATGATACCGTGGATCACTCTCAGTAGCCTCATCTCTGAGTGTTACTAGTGATACTGTGGATCACTCTCAGTAGCCTCATCTCTGAGTGTTACTTATGATACTGTGGATCACTCTCAGTGGCCTCATCTCTGAGTGTTACTAATGATACTGTGGATCCCTCTCATTAGCCTCATGTCTGAGTGTTACTAATGATACTGTGGATCACTCTCAGTAGCCTCATCTCCGAGTGTTACTAATGATACCGTGGATCACTCTCAGTAGCCTCATCTCTGAGTGTTACTAATGATACTGTGGATCACTCTCAGTGGCCTCATCTCTGAGTGTTACTAATGATACTGTGGATCACTCTCAGTAGCCTCATCTCTGAGTGTTACTAATGATACTGTGGATCCCTCTCAGTAGCCTCATCTCTGAGTCTTACTAATGATACTGTGGATCACTCTCAGTAGCCTCATCTCTGAGTGTTACTAGTGATACTGTGGATCACTCTCAGTAGCCTCATCTCTGAGTGTTACTAATGATACTGTGGATCACTCTCAGTAGCCTCATCTCTGAGTGTTACTAGTGATACTGTGGATCACTCTCAGTAGCCTCATCACTGAGTGTTACTAGTGATACTGTGGATCACTCTCAGTAGCCTCATCTCTGAGTGTTACTAATGATAATGTGGATCACTCTCAGTAGCCTCATCTCTGAGTCTTACTAATGATACTGTGGATCACTCTCAGTAGCCTCATCTCTGAGTGTTACTAGTGATACTGTGGATCACTCTCAGTAGCCTCATCACTGAGTGTTACTAGTGATACTGTGGATCACTCTCAGTAGCCTCATCTCTGAGTGTTACTAATGATACTGTGGATCACTCTCAGTAGCCTCATCTCTGAGTGTTACTAGTGATACTGTGGATCACTCTCAGTAGCCTCATCACTGAGTGTTACTAATGATACTGTGGATCACTCTCAATAGCCTCATCTCTGAGTGTTACTAGTGATACTGTGGATCACTCTCAGTAGCCTCATCTCTGAGTGTTACTAGTGATACTGTGGATTACTCTCAGTAGCCTCATCTCTGAGTGTAACTAGTGATACTGTGGATCACTCTCAGTAGCCTCATCTCTGAGTGTTACTAGTGATACTGTGGATCACTCTCAGTAGCCTCATCTCTGAGTGTTACTAGTGATACTGTGGATCACTCTCAGTGGCCTTATCTCTGAGTGTTACTTATGATACTGTGGATCACTCTCAGTAGCCTCATCTCTGAGTGTTACTAATGATAATGTGGATCACTCTCAGTAGCCTCATGTCTGAGTCTTACTAATGATACTGTGGATCACTCTCAGTAGCCTCATCTCTGAGTGTTACTAGTGATACTGTGGATCACTCTCAGTAGCCTCATCTTTGAGTGTTACTAATGATACTGTGGATCACTCTCAGTAGCCTCATCTCTGAGTGTTACTAGTGATACTGTGGATCACTCTCAGTAGCCTCATCACTGAGTGTTACTAGTGATACTGTGGATCACTCTCAGTAGCCTCATCTCTGAGTGTTACTAATGATACTGTGGATCACTCTCAGTAGCCTCATCTCTGAGTGTTACTAGTGATACTGTGGATCACTCTCAGTAGCCTCATCACTGAGTGTTACTAATGATACTGTGGATCACTCTCAATAGCCTCATCTCTGAGTGTTACTAGTGATACTGTGGATCACTCTCAGTGGCCTCATCACTGAGTGTTACTAATGATACTGTGGATCACTCTCAGTAGCCTCATCTCTGAGTGTTACTAGTGATACTGTGGATCACTCTCAGTAGCCTCATCTCTGAGTGTTACTAGTGATACTGTGGATCACTCTCAGTAGCCTCATCTCTGAGTGTTACTAGTGATACTGTGGATCACTCTCAGTAGCCTCATCTCTGAGTCTTACTAATGATACTGTGGATCACTCTCAGTAGCCTCATCACTGAGTGTTACTAATGATACTGTGGATCACTCTCAGTGGCCTCATCACTGAGTGTTAATAGTGATACTGTGGATCACTCTCAGTAGCCTCATCTCTGAGTCTTACTAATGATACTGTGGATCACTCTCAGTAGCCTCATCTCTGAGTCTTACTAATGATACTGTGGATCACTCTCAGTAGCCTCATCACTGAGTGTTAATAGTGATACTGTGGATCACTCTCAGTAGCCTCATCTCTGAGTCTTACTAATGATACTGTGGATCACTCTCAGTAGCCTCATCTCTGAGTGTTACTAGTGATACTGTGGATCACTCTCAGTAGCCTCATCTCTGAGTCTTACTAATGATACTGTGGATCACTCTCAGTAGCCTCATCTCTGAGTCTTACTAATGATACTGTGGATCACTCTCAGTAGCCTCATCTCTGAGTCTTACTAATGATACTGTGGATCACTCTCAGTAGCCTCATCTCTGAGTCTTACTAATGATACTGTGGATCACTCTCAGTAGCCTCATCTCTGAGTCTTACTAATGATACTGTGGATCACTCTCAGTAGCCTCATCTCTGAGTCTTACTAATGATACTGTGGATCACTCTCAGTAGCCTCATCTCTGAGTCTTACTAATGATACTGTGGATCACTCTCAGTGGCCTCATCTCTGAGTGTTACTAATGATACTGTGGATCACTCTCAGTACCCTCATCTCTGAGTGTTACTAATGATACTGTGGATCACTCTCAGTAGCCTCATCTCTGAGTGTTACTAGTGATACTGTGGATCACTCTCAGTAGCCTCATCTCTGAGTGTTACTAATGATACTGTGGATCCCTCTCAATAGCCTCATCTCTGAGTGTTACTTATGATACTGTGGATCACTCTCAGTAGCCTCATCTCTGAGTGTTACTTATGATACTGTGGATCACTCTCAGTAGCCTCATCTCTGAGTATTACTAATGATACTGTGGATCACTCTCAGTAGCCTCATCTCTGAGTCTTACTAATGATACTGTGGATCACTCTCAGTGGCCTCATCTCTGAGTGTTACTTATGATACTGTGGATCACTCTCAGTACCCTCATCTCTGAGTGTTACTAATGATACTGTGGATCACTCTCAGTAGCCTCATCTCTGAGTGTTACTAGTGATACTGTGGATCACTCTCATTAGCCTCATCTCTGAGTGTTACTAATGATACTGTGGATCACTCTCAGTAGCCTCATCTCTGAGTGTTACTAGTGATACTGTGGATCACTCTCAGTAGCCTCATCACTGAGTGTTACTAATGATACTGTGGATCACTCTCAGTAGCCTCATCTCTGAGTGTTACTAGTGATACTGTGGATCACTCTCAGTAGCCTCATCTCTGAGTGTTACTAGTGATACTGTGGATCACTCTCAGTAGCCTCATCTCTGAGTGTTACTAGTGATACTGTGGATCACTCTCAGTAGCCTCATCTCTGAGTGTAACTAGTGATACTGTGGATCACTCTCAGTAGCCTCATCTCTGAGTGTTACTAGTGATACTGTGGATCACTCTCAGTAGCCTCATCTCTGAGTGTTACTAGTGATACTGTGGATCACTCTCAGTAGCCTCATCTCTGAGTGTTACTAATGATACTGTGGATCACTCTCAGTAGCCTCATCTCTGAGTGTTACTAGTGATACTGTGGATCACTCTCAGTAGCCTCATCTCTGAGTGTTACTAATGATACTGTGGATCACTCTCAGTAGCCTCATCTCTGAGTGTTACTAATGATACTGTGTATTACTCTCAGTAGCCTCATCTCTGAGTCTTACTAATGATACTGTGGATCACTCTCAGTAGCCTCATCTCTGAGTGTTACTAGTGATACTGTGGATCACTCTCAGTGGCCTCATCTCTGAGTGTTACTAGTGATATTGTGGATCACTCTCAGTGGCCTCATCTCTGAGTCTTACTAATGATACTGTGGATTACTCTCAGTACCCTTATCTCTGAGTGTTACTAGTGATACTGTGGATCACTCTCAGTAGCCTCATCACTGAGTGTTACTAATGATACTGTGGATCACTCTCAGTAGCCTCATCTCTGAGTGTTACTAGTGATACTGTGGATCACTCTCAGTAGCCTCATCACTGAGTGTTACTAATGATACTGTGGATCACTCTCAGTAGCCTCATCTCTGAGTGTTACTAGTGATACTGTGGATCACTCTCAGTAGCCTCATCTCTGAGTGTTACTAGTGATACTGTGGATCACTCTCAGTAGCCTCATCTCTGAGTGTTACTAGTGATACTGTGGATCACTCTCAGTAGCCTCATCACTGAGTGTTACTAATGATACTGTGGATCACTCTCAGTAGCCTCATCTCTGAGTGTTACTAATGATACTGTGGATCACTCTCAGTAGCCTCATCTCTGAGTGTTACTAATGATACTGTGGATCACTCTCAGTAGCCTCATGTCTGAGTGTTACTAATGATACTGTGGATCACTCTCAGTAGCCTCATCTCTGAGTGTTACTAGTGATACTGTGGATCACTCTCAGTAGCCTCATCTCTGAGTGTTACTAGTGATACTGTGGATCACTCTCAGTAGCCTCATCTCTGAGTCTTACTAATGATACTGTGAATCACTCTCAGTAGCCTCATCTCTGAGTGTTACTAGTGATACTGTGGAATACTCTCAGTAGCCTCATCACTCAGTGTTACTAATGATACTGTGGATCACTCTCAGTAGCCTCATCTCTGAGTGTTACTAGTGATACTGTGGATCGCTCTCAGTAGCCTCATCTCTGAGTGTTACTAATGATACTGTGGATCACTCTCAGTGGCCTCATCACTGAGTGTTACTAATGATACTGTGGATCACTCTCAGTAGCCTCATCTCTGAGTGTTACTAATGATACTGTGGATCACTCTCAGTAGCCTCATCACTGAGTGTTACTAATGATACTGTGGATCACTCTCAGTAGCCTCATCTCTGAGTGTTACTAGTGATACTGTGGATCACTCTCAGTAGCCTCATCTCTGAGTGTTACTAGTGATACTGTGGATCACTCTCAGTAGCCTCATCACTGAGTGTTACTAATGATACTGTGGATCACTCTCAGTAGCCTCATCTCTGAGTGTTACTAGTGATACTGTGGATCACTCTCAGTAGCCTCATCTCTGAGTCTTACTAATGATACTGTGGATCACTCTCAGTAGCCTCATCTCTGAGTGTTACTAGTGATACTGTGGATCACTCTCAGTGGCCTCATCTCTGAGTCTTACTAATGATACTGTGGATTACTCTCAGTAGCCTCATCTCTGAGTGTTACTAGTGATACTGTGGATCACTCTCAGTAGCCTCATCTCTGAGTGTTACTAATGATACTGTGGATCACTCTCAGTAGCCTCATCTCTGAGTCTTACTAATGATACTGTGTATTACTCTCAGTAGCCTCATCTCTGAGTGTTACTAATGATACTGTGGATCACTCTCAGTGGCCTCATCTCTGAGTGTTACTAGTGATACTGTGGATCACTCTCAGTAGCCTCATCTCTGAGTCTTACTAATGATACTGTGGATCACTCTCAGTAGCCTCATCTCTGAGTGTTACTAATGATACTGTGGATCACTCTCAGTAGCCTCATCTCTGAGTGTTACTAATGATACTGTGGATCACTCTCAGTAGCCTCATCTCTGAGTCTTACTAATGATACTGTGGATCACTCTCAGTAGCCTCATCTCTGAGTGTTACTAGTGATACTGTGGATCACTCTCAGTGGCCTCATCTCTGAGTGTTACTAATGATACTGTGGATCACTCTCAGTAGCCTCATCTCTGAGTGTTACTAATGATACTGTGGATCACTCTCAGTAGCCTCATCTCTGAGTGTTACTAATGATACTGTGGATCACTCTCAGTAGCCTCATCTCTGAGTGTTACTAGTGATACTGTGGATCACTCTCAGTAGCCTCATCTCTGAGTGTTACTAGTGATACTGTGGATCACTCTCAGTAGCCTCATCACTGAGTGTTACTAATGATACTGTGGATCACTCTCAGTAGCCTCATCTCTGAGTGTTACTAGTGATACTGTGGATCACTCTCAGTAGCCTCATCTCTGAGTGTTACTAGTGGTACTGTGGATCACTCTCAGTAGCCTCATCTCTGAGTGTTACTAATGATACTGTGGATCACTCTCAGTAGCCTCATCTCTGAGTCTTACTAATGATACTGTGGATCACTCTCAGTAGCCTCATCTCTGAGTGTTACTAATGATACTGTGGATCACTCTCAGTAGCCTCATCTCTGAGTCTTACTAATGATACTGTGGATCACTCTCAGTGGCCTTATCTCTGAGTGTTACTTATGATACTGTGGATCACTCTCAGTAGCCTCATCTCTGAGTGTTACTAATGATAATGTGGATCACTCTCAGTAGCCTCATCTCTGAGTCTTACTAATGATACTGTGGATCACTCTCAGTAGCCTCATCTCTGAGTGTTACTAATGATACTGTGGATCACTCTCAGTAGCCTCATCTCTGAGTGTTACTAATGATACTGTGGATCACTCTCAGTAGCCTCATCTCTGAGTGTTACTAGTGATACTGTGGATCACTCTCAGTAGCCTCATCACTGAGTGTTACTAGTGATACTGTGGATCACTCTCAGTAGCCTCATCTCTGAGTGTTACTAATGATACTGTGGATCACTCTCAGTAGCCTCATCTCTGAGTGTTACTAGTGATACTGTGGATCACTCTCAGTAGCCTCATCACTGAGTGTTACTAATGATACTGTGGATCACTCTCAATAGCCTCATCTCTGAGTGTTACTAGTGATACTGTGGATCACTCTCAGTAGCCTCATCTCTGAGTGTTACTAGTGATACTGTGGATCACTCTCAGTAGCCTCATCTCTGAGTGTTACTAGTGATACTGTGGATCACTCTCAGTAGCCTCATCTCTGAGTGTAACTAGTGATACTGTGGATCACTCTCAGTAGCCTCATCTCTGAGTGTTACTAGTGATACTGTGGATCACTCTCAGTAGCCTCATCACTGAGTGTTACTAATGATACTGTGGATCACTCTCAGTAGCCTCATCTCTGAGTGTTACTAGTGATACTATGGATCGCTCTCAGTAGCCTCATCTCTGAGTGTTACTAATGATACTGTGGATCGCTCTCAGTGGCCTCATCACTGAGTGTTACTAATGATACTGTGGATCACTCTCAGTAGCCTCATCTCTGAGTGTTACTAATGATACTGTGGATCACTCTCAGTAGCCTCATCACTGAGTGTTACTAATGATACTGTGGATCACTCTAAGTAGCCTCATCTCTGAGTGTTACTAGTGATACTGTGGATCACTCTCAGTAGCCTCATCTCTGAGTGTTACTAGTGATACTGTGGATCACTCTCAGTAGCCTCATCACTGAGTGTTACTAATGATACTGTGGATCACTCTCAGTAGCCTCATCTCTGAGTGTTACTAGTGATACTGTGGATCACTCTCAGTAGCCTCATCTCTGAGTGTTACTAGTGATACTGTGGATCACTCTCAGTAGCCTCATCTCTGAGTCTTACTAATGATACTGTGGATCACTCTCAGTAGCCTCATCTCTGAGTCTTACTAATGATACTGTGGATCACTCTCAGTAGCCTCATCTCTGAGTGTTACTAGTGATACTGTGGATCACTCTCAGTAGCCTCATCTCTGAGTCTTACTAATGATACTGTGGATCACTCTCAGTAGCCTCATCTCTGAGTCTTACTAATGATACTGTGGATCACTCTCAGTAGCCTCATCTCTGAGTCTTACTAATGATACTGTGGATCACTCTCAGTAGCCTCATCTCTGAGTCTTACTAATGATACTGTGGATCACTCTCAGTAGCCTCATCTCTGAGTCTTACTAATGATACTGTGGATCACTCTCAGTAGCCTCATCTCTGAGTCTTACTAATGATACTGTGGATCACTCTCAGTAGCCTCATCTCTGAGTCTTACTAATGATACTGTGGATCACTCTCAGTAGCCTCATCTCTGAGTGTTACTAATGATACTGTGGATCACTCTCAGTAGCCTCATCTCTGAGTGTTACTAATGATACTGTGGATCACTCTCAGTAGCCTCATCTCTGAGTGTTACTAGTGATACTGTGGATCACTCTCAGTAGCCTCATCTCTGAGTGTTACTAATGATACTGTGGATCACTCTCAGTAGCCTCATCTCTGAGTGTTACTAATGATACTGTGGATCACTCTCAGTAGCCTCATCTCTGAGTCTTACTAATGATACTGTGGATCACTCTCAGTGGCCTCATCTCTGAGTGTTACTTATGATACTGTGGATCACTCTCAGTACCCTCATCTCTGAGTGTTACTAATGATACTGTGGATCACTCTCAGTAGCCTCATCTCTGAGTGTTACTAGTGATACTGTGGATCACTCTCATTAGCCTCATCTCTGAGTGTTACTAATGATACTGTGGATCACTCTCAGTAGCCTCATCTCTGAGTGTTACTAGTGATACTGTGGATCACTCTCAGTAGCCTCATCACTGAGTGTTACTAATGATACTGTGGATCACTCTCAGTAGCCTCATCTCTGAGTGTTACTAGTGATACTGTGGATCACTCTCAGTAGCCTCATCTCTGAGTGTTACTAGTGATACTGTGGATCACTCTCAGTAGCCTCATCTCTGAGTGTTACTAGTGATACTGTGGATCACTCTCAGTAGCCTCATCTCTGAGTCTTACTAATGATACTGTGGATCACTCTCAGTAGCCTCATCTCTGAGTCTTACTAATGATACTGTGGATCACTCTCAGTAGCCTCATCTCTGAGTGTTACTAATGATACTGTGGATCACTCTCAGTAGCCTCATCTCTGAGTCTTACTAATGATACTGTGTATTACTCTCAGTAGCCTCATCTCTGAGTCTTACTAATGATACTGTGGATCACTCTCAGTGGCCTCATCTCTGAGTGTTACTAGTGATACTGTGGATCACTCTCAGTAGCCTCATCTCTGAGTCTTACTAATGATACTGTGGATCACTCTCAGTAGCCTCATCTCTGAGTGTTACTAATGATACTGTGGATCACTCTCAGTAGCCTCATCTCTGAGTGTTACTAATGATACTGTGGATCACTCTCAGTAGCCTCATCTCTGAGTCTTACTAATGATACTGTGGATCACTCTCAGTAGCCTCATCTCTGAGTGTTACTAGTGATACTGTGGATCACTCTCAGTGGCCTCATCACTGAGTGTTACTAATGATACTGTGGATCACTCTCAGTAGCCTCATCTCTGAGTGTTACTAATGATACTGTGGATCACTCTCAGTAGCCTCATCTCTGAGTGTTACTAATGATACTGTGGATCACTCTCAGTAGCCTCATCTCTGAGTGTTACTAGTGATACTGTGGATCACTCTCAGTAGCCTCATCTCTGAGTGTTACTAGTGATACTGTGGATCACTCTCAGTAGCCTCATCACTGAGTGTTACTAATGATACTGTGGATCACTCTCAGTAGCCTCATCTCTGAGTGTTACTAGTGATACTGTGGATCACTCTCAGTAGCCTCATCTCTGAGTGTTACTAGTGGTACTGTGGATCACTCTCAGTAGCCTCATCTCTGAGTGTTACTAATGATACTGTGGATCACTCTCAGTAGCCTCATCTCTGAGTCTTACTAATGATACTGTGGATCACTCTCAGTAGCCTCATCTCTGAGTGTTACTAATGATACTGGGGATCACTCTCAGTAGCCTCATCTCTGAGTCTTACTAATGATACTGTGGATCACTCTCAGTGGCCTTATCTCTGAGTGTTACTTATGATACTGTGGATCACTCTCAGTAGCCTCATCTCTGAGTGTTACTAATGATAATGTGGATCACTCTCAGTAGCCTCATCTCTGAGTCTTACTAATGATACTGTGGATCACTCTCAGTAGCCTCATCTCTGAGTGTTACTAGTGATACTGTGGATCACTCTCAGTAGCCTCATCTCTGAGTGTTACTAATGATACTGTGGATCACTCTCAGTAGCCTCATCTCTGAGTGTTACTAGTGATACTGTGGATCACTCTCAGTAGCCTCATCACTGAGTGTTACTAGTGATACTGTGGATCACTCTCAGTAGCCTCATCTCTGAGTGTTACTAATGATACTGTGGATCACTCTCAGTAGCCTCATCTCTGAGTGTTACTAGTGATACTGTGGATCACTCTCAGTAGCCTCATCACTGAGTGTTACTAATGATACTGTGGATCACTCTCAATAGCCTCATCTCTGAGTGTTACTAGTGATACTGTGGATCACTCTCAGTAGCCTCATCTCTGAGTGTTACTAGTGATACTGTGGATCACTCTCAGTAGCCTCATCTCTGAGTGTTACTAGTGATACTGTGGATCACTCTCAGTAGCCTCATCTCTGAGTGTAACTAGTGATACTGTGGATCACTCTCAGTAGCCTCATCTCTGAGTGTTACTAGTGATACTGTGGATCACTCTCAGTAGCCTCATCACTGAGTGTTACTAATGATACTGTGGATCACTCTCAGTAGCCTCATCTCTGAGTGTTACTAGTGATACTATGGATCGCTCTCAGTAGTCTCATCTCTGAGTGTTACTAATGATACTGTGGATCGCTCTCAGTGGCCTCATCACTGAGTGTTACTAATGATACTGTGGATCACTCTCAGTAGCCTCATCTCTGAGTGTTACTAATGATACTGTGGATCACTCTCAGTAGCCTCATCACTGAGTGTTACTAATGATACTGTGGATCACTCTCAGTAGCCTCATCTCTGAGTGTTACTAGTGATACTGTGGATCACTCTCAGTAGCCTCATCTCTGAGTGTTACTAGTGATACTGTGGATCACTCTCAGTAGCCTCATCACTGAGTGTTACTAATGATACTGTGGATCACTCTCAGTAGCCTCATCTCTGAGTGTTACTAGTGATACTGTGGATCACTCTCAGTAGCCTCATCTCTGAGTGTTACTAGTGATACTGTGGATCACTCTCAGTAGCCTCATCTCTGAGTCTTACTAATGATACTGTGGATCACTCTCAGTAGCCTCATCTCTGAGTCTTACTAATGATACTGTGGATCACTCTCAGTAGCCTCATCTCTGAGTGTTACTAGTGATACTGTGGATCACTCTCAGTAGCCTCATCTCTGAGTCTTACTAATGATACTGTGGATCACTCTCAGTAGCCTCATCTCTGAGTCTTACTAATGATACTGTGGATCACTCTCAGTAGCCTCATCTCTGAGTCTTACTAATGATACTGTGGATCACTCTCAGTAGCCTCATCTCTGAGTCTTACTAATGATACTGTGGATCACTCTCAGTAGCCTCATCTCTGAGTCTTACTAATGATACTGTGGATCACTCTCAGTAGCCTCATCTCTGAGTCTTACTAATGATACTGTGGATCACTCTCAGTAGCCTCATCTCTGAGTCTTACTAATGATACTGTGGATCCACTCTCAGTGGCCTCATCTCTGAGTGTTACTAATGATACTGTGGATAACTCTCAGTAGCCTCATCTCTGAGTGTTACTAATGATACTGTGGATCACTCTCAGTAGCCTCATCTCTGAGTGTTACTAGTGATACTGTGGATCACTCTCAGTAGCCTCATCTCTGAGTGTTACTAGTGATACTGTGGATCACTCTCAGTAGCCTCATCTCTGAGTGTTACTAATGATACTGTGGATCACTCTCAGTAGCCTCATCTCTGAGTCTTACTAATGATACTGTGGATCACTCTCAGTGGCCTCATCTCTGAGTGTTACTAATGATACTGTGGATCACTCTCAGTACCCTCATCTCTGAGTGTTACTAATGATACTGTGGATCACTCTCAGTAGCCTCATCTCTGAGTGTTACTAGTGATACTGTGGATCACTCTCATTAGCCTCATCTCTGAGTGTTACTAATGATACTGTGGATCACTCTCAGTAGCCTCATCTCTGAGTGTTACTAGTGATACTGTGGATCACTCTCAGTAGCCTCATCACTGAGTGTTACTAATGATACTGTGGATCACTCTCAGTAGCCTCATCTCTGAGTGTTACTAGTGATACTGTGGATCACTCTCAGTAGCTTAATCTCTGAGTGTTACTAGTGATACTGTGGATCACTCTCAGTAGCCTCATCTCTGAGTGTTACTAGTGATACTGTGGATCACTCTCAGTAGCCTCATCTCTGAGTCTTACTAATGATACTGTGGATCACTCTCAGTAGCCTCATCTCTGAGTCTTACTAATGATACTGTGGATCACTCTCAGTAGCCTCATCTCTGAGTCTTACTAATGATACTGTGGATCACTCTCAGTAGCCTCATCTCTGAGTCTTACTAATGATACTGTGGATCACTCTCAGTAGCCTCATCTCTGAGTCTTACTATTGATACTGTGGATCACTCTCAGTAGCCTCATCTCTGAGTCTTACTAATGATACTGTGGATCACTCTCAGTGGCCTCATCTCTGAGTGTTACTAGTGATACTGTGGATCACTCTCAGTAGCCTCATCTCTGAGTGTTACTAGTGATACTGTGGATCACTCTCAGTGGCCTCATCTCTGAGTGTTACTAATGATACTGTGGATCACTCTCAGTAGCCTCATCTCTGAGTGTTACTAATGATACTGTGGATCACTCTCAGTAGCCTCATCTCTGAGTGTTACTAGTGATACTGTGGATCACTCTCAGTAGCCTCATCTCTGAGTGTTACTAATGATACTGTGGATCACTCTCAGTAGCCTCATCTCTGAGTGTTACTAATGATACTGTGGATCACTCTCAGTAGCCTCATCTCTGAGTCTTACTAATGATACTGTGGATCACTCTCAGTGGCCTCATCTCTGAGTGTTACTTATGATACTGTGGATCACTCTCAGTACCCTCATCTCTGAGTGTTACTAATGATACTGTGGATCACTCTCAGTAGCCTCATCTCTGAGTGTTACTAGTGATACTGTGGATCACTCTCATTAGCCTCATCTCTGAGTGTTACTAATGATACTGTGGATCACTCTCAGTAGCCTCATCTCTGAGTGTTACTAGTGATACTGTGGATCACTCTCAGTAGCCTCATCACTGAGTGTTACTAATGATACTGTGGATCACTCTCAGTAGCCTCATCTCTGAGTGTTACTAGTGATACTGTGGATCACTCTCAGTAGCCTCATCTCTGAGTGTTACTAGTGATACTGTGGATCACTCTCAGTAGCCTCATCTCTGAGTGTTACTAGTGATACTGTGGATCACTCTCAGTAGCCTCATCTCTGAGTGTAACTAGTGATACTGTGGATCACTCTCAGTAGCCTCATCTCTGAGTCTTACTAATGATACTGTGGATCACTCTCAGTAGCCTCATCTCTGAGTGTTACTAGTGATACTGTGGATCACTCTCAGTAGCCTCATCTCTGAGTGTTACTAGTGATACTGTGGATCACTCTCAGTAGCCTCATCTCTGAGTGTTACTAATGATACTGTGGATCACTCTCAGTAGCCTCATCTCTGAGTGTTACTAGTGATACTGTGGATCACTCTCAGTAGCCTCATCTCTGAGTGTTACTAATGATACTGTGGATCACTCTCAGTAGCCTCATCTCTGAGTGTTACTAATGATACTGTGTATTACTCTCAGTAGCCTCATCTCTGAGTCTTACTAATGATACTGTGGATCACTCTCAGTAGCCTCATCTCTGAGTGTTACTAGTGATACTGTGGATCACTCTCAGTGGCCTCATCTCTGAGTGTTACTAGTGATATTGTGGATCACTCTCAGTGGCCTCATCTCTGAGTCTTACTAATGATACTGTGGATCACTCTCAGTAGCCTCATCTCTGAGTGTTACTAGTGATACTGTGGATCACTCTCAGTAGCCTCATCACTGAGTGTTACTAATGATACTGTGGATCACTCTCAGTAGCCTCATCTCTGAGTGTTACTAGTGATACTGTGGATCACTCTCAGTAGCCTCATCACTGAGTGTTACTAATGATACTGTGGATCACTCTCAGTAGCCTCATCTCTGAGTGTTACTAGTGATACTGTGGATCACTCTCAGTAGCCTCATCTCTGAGTGTTACTAGTGATACTGTGGATCACTCTCAGTAGCCTCATCTCTGAGTGTTACTAGTGATACTGTGGATCACTCTCAGTAGCCTCATCACTGAGTGTTACTAATGATACTGTGGATCACTCTCAGTAGCCTCATCTCTGAGTGTTACTAATGATACTGTGGATCACTCTCAGTAGCCTCATCTCTGAGTGTTACTAATGATACTGTGGATCACTCTCAGTAGCCTCATCTCTGAGTGTTACTAATGATACTGTGGATCACTCTCAGTAGCCTCATCTCTGAGTGTTACTAGTGATACTGTGGATCACTCTCAGTAGCCTCATCTCTGAGTGTTACTAGTGATACTGTGGATCACTCTCAGTAGCCTCATCTCTGAGTCTTACTAATGATACTGTGGATCACTCTCAGTAGCCTCATCTCTGAGTGTTACTAGTGATACTGTGGATCACTCTCAGTAGCCTCATCACTGAGTGTTACTAATGATACTGTGGATCACTCTCAGTAGCCTCATCTCTGAGTGTTACTAGTGATACTGTGGATCGCTCTCAGTAGCCTCATCTCTGAGTGTTACTAATGATACTGTGGATCACTCTCAGTGGCCTCATCACTGAGTGTTACTAATGATACTGTGGATCACTCTCAGTAGCCTCATCTCTGAGTGTTACTAATGATACTGTGGATCACTCTCAGTAGCCTCATCACTGAGTGTTACTAATGATACTGTGGATCACTCTCAGTAGCCTCATCTCTGAGTGTTACTAGTGATACTGTGGATCACTCTCAGTAGCCTCATCACTGAGTGTTACTAATGATACTGTGGATCACTCTCAGTAGCCTCATCTCTGAGTGTTACTAGTGATACTGTGGATCACTCTCAGTAGCCTCATCTCTGAGTGTTACTAGTGATACTGTGGATCACTCTCAGTAGCCTCATCTCTGAGTCTTACTAATGATACTGTGGATCACTCTCAGTAGCCTCATCTCTGAGTGTTACTAGTGATACTGTGGATCACTCTCAGTGGCCTCATCTCTGAGTCTTACTAATGATACTGTGGATTACTCTCAGTAGCCTCATCTCTGAGTGTTACTAGTGATACTGTGGATCACTCTCAGTAGCCTCATCTCTGAGTGTTACTAATGATACTGTGGATCACTCTCAGTAGCCTCATCTCTGAGTCTTACTAATGATACTGTGTATTACTCTCAGTAGCCTCATCTCTGAGTCTTACTAATGATACTGTGGATCACTCTCAGTGGCCTCATCTCTGAGTGTTACTAGTGATACTGTGGATCACTCTCAGTAGCCTCATCTCTGAGTCTTACTAATGATACTGTGGATCACTCTCAGTAGCCTCATCTCTGAGTGTTACTAATGATACTGTGGATCACTCTCAGTAGCCTCATCTCTGAGTCTTACTAATGATACTGTGGATCACTCTCAGTAGCCTCATCTCTGAGTGTTACTAGTGATACTGTGGATCACTCTCAGTAGCCTCATCTCTGAGTCTTACTAATGATACTGTGGATCACTCTCAGTAGCCTCATCTCTGAGTCTTACTAATGATACTGTGGATCACTCTCAGTAGCCTCATCTCTGAGTCTTACTAATGATACTGTGGATCACTCTCAGTAGCCTCATCTCTGAGTCTTACTAATGATACTGTGGATCACTCTCAGTAGCCTCATCTCTGAGTCTTACTAATGATACTGTGGATCACTCTCAGTAGCCTCATCTCTGAGTCTTACTAATGATACTGTGGATCACTCTCAGTAGCCTCATCTCTGAGTCTTACTAATGATACTGTGGATCACTCTCAGTGGCCTCATCTCTGAGTGTTACTAATGATACTGTGGATCACTCTCAGTAGCCTCATCTCTGAGTGTTACTAATGATACTGTGGATCACTCTCAGTAGCCTCATCTCTGAGTGTTACTAGTGATACTGTGGATCACTCTCAGTAGCCTCATCTCTGAGTGTTACTAATGATACTGTGGATCACTCTCAGTAGCCTCATCTCTGAGTATTACTAATGATACTGTGGATCACTCTCAGTAGCCTCATCTCTGAGTCTTACTAATGATACTGTGGATCACTCTCAGTGGCCTCATCTCTGAGTGTTACTTATGATACTGTGGATCACTCTCAGTACCCTCATCTCTGAGTGTTACTAATGATACTGTGGATCACTCTCAGTAGCCTCATCTCTGAGTGTTACTAGTGATACTGTGGATCACTCTCATTAGCCTCATCTCTGAGTGTTACTAATGATACTGTGGATCACTCTCAGTAGCCTCATCTCTGAGTGTTACTAGTGATACTGTGGATCACTCTCAGTAGCCTCATCACTGAGTGTTACTAATGATACTGTGGATCACTCTCAGTAGCCTCATCTCTGAGTGTTACTAGTGATACTGTGTATCACTCTCAGTAGCCTCATCTCTGAGTGTTACTAGTGATACTGTGGATCACTCTCAGTAGCCTCATCTCTGAGTGTTACTAGTGATACTGTGGATCACTCTCAGTAGCCTCATCTCTGAGTGTAACTAGTGATACTGTGGATCACTCTCAGTAGCCTCATCTCTGAGTGTTACTAGTGATACTGTGGATCACTCTCAGTAGCCTCATCTCTGAGTGTTACTAGTGATACTGTGGATCACTCTCAGTAGCCTCATCTCTGAGTGTTACTAATGATACTGTGGATCACTCTCAGTAGCCTCATCTCTGAGTGTTACTAGTGATACTGTGGATCACTCTCAGTAGCCTCATCTCTGAGTGTTACTAATGATACTGTGGATCACTCTCAGTAGCCTCATCTCTGAGTGTTACTAATGATACTGTGTATTACTCTCAGTAGCCTCATCTCTGAGTCTTACTAATGATACTGTGGATCACTCTCAGTAGCCTCATCTCGGAGTGTTACTAGTGATACTGTGGATCACTCTCAGTGGCCTCATCTCTGAGTGTTACTAGTGATATTGTGGATCACTCTCAGTGGCCTCATCTCTGAGTCTTACTAATGATACTGTGGATTACTCTCAGTAGCCTCATCTCTGAGTGTTACTAGTGATACTGTGGATCACTCTCAGTAGCCTCATCACTGAGTGTTACTAATGATACTGTGGATCACTCTCAGTAGCCTCATCTCTGAGTGTTACTAGTGATACTGTGGATCACTCTCAGTAGCCTCATCACTGAGTGTTACTAATGATACTGTGGATCACTCTCAGTAGCCTCATCTCTGAGTGTTACTAGTGATACTGTGGATCACTCTCAGTAGCCTCATCTCTGAGTGTTACTAGTGATACTGTGGATCACTCTCAGTAGCCTCATCTCTGAGTGTTACTAGTGATACTGTGGATCACTCTCAGTAGCCTCATCACTGAGTGTTACTAATGATACTGTGGATCACTCTCAGTAGCCTCATCTCTGAGTGTTACTAATGATACTGTGGATCACTCTCAGTAGCCTCATCTCTGAGTGTTACTAATGATACTGTGGATCACTCTCAGTAGCCTCATGTCTGAGTGTTACTAGTGATACTGTGGATCACTCTCAGTAGCCTCATCACTGAGTGTTACTAATGATACTGTGGATCACTCTCAGTAGCCTCATCTCTGAGTGTTACTAGTGATACTGTGGATCGCTCTCAGTAGCCTCATCTCTGAGTGTTACTAATGATACTGTGGATCACTCTCAGTGGCCTCATCACTGAGTGTTACTGATGATACTGTGGATCACTCTCAGTAGCCTCATCTCTGAGTGTTACTAATGATACTGTGGATCACTCTCAGTAGCCTCATCACTGAGTGTTACTAATGATACTGTGGATCACTCTCAGTAGCCTCATCTCTGAGTGTTACTAGTGATACTGTGGATCACTCTCAGTAGCCTCATCTCTGAGTGTTACTAGTGATACTGTGGATCACTCTCAGTAGCCTCATCACTGAGTGTTACTAATGATACTGTGGATCACTCTCAGTAGCCTCATCTCTGAGTGTTACTAGTGATACTGTGGATCACTCTCAGTAGCCTCATCTCTGAGTCTTACTAATGATACTGTGGATCACTCTCAGTAGCCTCATCTCTGAGTGTTACTAGTGATACTGTGGATCACTCTCAGTGGCCTCATCTCTGAGTCTTACTAATGATACTGTGGATTACTCTCAGTAGCCTCATCTCTGAGTGTTACTAGTGATACTGTGGATCACTCTCAGTAGCCTCATCTCTGAGTGTTACTAATGATACTGTGGATCACTCTCAGTAGCCTCATCTCTGAGTCTTACTAATGATACTGTGTATTACTCTCAGTAGCCTCATCTCTGAGTCTTACTAATGATACTGTGGATCACTCTCAGTGGCCTCATCTCTGAGTGTTACTAGTGATACTGTGGATCACTCTCAGTAGCCTCATCTCTGAGTCTTACTAATGATACTGTGGATCACTCTCAGTAGCCTCATCTCTGAGTGTTACTAATGATACTGTGGATCACTCTCAGTAGCCTCATCTCTGAGTGTTACTAATGATACTGTGGATCACTCTCAGTAGCCTCATCTCTGAGTCTTACTAATGATACTGTGGATCACTCTCAGTAGCCTCATCTCTGAGTGTTACTAGTGATACTGTGGATCACTCTCAGTGGCCTCATCTCTGAGTGTTACTAATGATACTGTGGATCACTCTCAGTAGCCTCATCTCTGAGTGTTACTAATGATACTGTGGATCACTCTCAGTAGCCTCATCTCTGAGTGTTACTAATGATACTGTGGATCACTCTCAGTAGCCTCATCTCTGAGTGTTACTAGTGATACTGTGGATCACTCTCAGTAGCCTCATCTCTGAGTGTTACTAGTGATACTGTGGATCACTCTCAGTAGCCTCATCACTGAGTGTTACTAATGATACTGTGGATCACTCTCAGTAGCCTCATCTCTGAGTGTTACTAGTGATACTGTGGATCACTCTCAGTAGCCTCATCTCTGAGTGTTACTAGTGGTACTGTGGATCACTCTCAGTAGCCTCATCTCTGAGTGTTACTAATGATACTGTGGATCACTCTCAGTAGCCTCATCTCTGAGTCTTACTAATGATACTGTGGATCACTCTCAGTAGCCTCATCTCTGAGTGTTACTAATGATACTGGGGATCACTCTCAGTAGCCTCATCTCTGAGTCTTACTAATGATACTGTGGATCACTCTCAGTGGCCTTATCTCTGAGTGTTACTTATGATACTGTGGATCACTCTCAATAGCCTCATCTCTGAGTGTTACTAATGATAATGTGGATCACTCTCAGTAGCCTCATCTCTGAGTCTTACTAATGATACTGTGGATCACTCTCAGTAGCCTCATCTCTGAGTGTTACTAGTGATACTGTGGATCACTCTCAGTAGCCTCATCTCTGAGTGTTACTAATGATACTGTGGATCACTCTCAGTAGCCTCATCTCTGAGTGTTACTAGTGATACTGTGGATCACTCTCAGTAGCCTCATCACTGAGTGTTACTAGTGATACTGTGGATCACTCTCAGTAGCCTCATCTCTGAGTGTTACTAATGATACTGTGGATCACTCTCAGTAGCCTCATCTCTGAGTGTTACTAGTGATACTGTGGATCACTCTCAGTAGCCTCATCACTGAGTGTTACTAATGATACTGTGGATCACTCTCAATAGCCTCATCTCTGAGTGTTACTAGTGATACTGTGGATCACTCTCAGTAGCCTCATCTCTGAGTGTTACTAGTGATACTGTGGATGACTCTCAGTAGCCTCATCTCTGAGTGTTACTAGTGATACTGTGGATCACTCTCAGTAGCCTCATCTCTGAGTGTAACTAGTGATACTGTGGATCACTCTCAGTAGCCTCATCTCTGAGTGTTACTAGTGATACTGTGGATCACTCTCAGTGGCCTCATCTCTGAGTGTTACTAGTGATACTGTGGATCACTCTCAGTAGCCTCATCTCTGAGTGTTACTAGTGATACTGTGGATCACTCTCAGTAGCCTCATCTCTGAGTGTTACTAATGATACTGTGGATCACTCTTAGTAGCCTCATCTCTGAGTGTTACTAGTGATATTGTGGATCACTCTCAGTGGCCTCATCTCTGAGTCTTACTAATGATACTGTGGATTACTCTCAGTAGCCTCATCTCTGAGTGTTACTAGTGATACTGTGGATCACTCTCAGTAGCCTCATCACTGAGTGTTACTAATGATACTGTGGATCACTCTCAGTAGCCTCATCTCTGAGTGTTACTAGTGATACTGTGGATCACTCTCAGTAGCCTCATCACTGAGTGTTACTAATGATACTGTGGATCACTCTCAGTAGCCTCATCTCTGAGTGTTACTAGTGATACTATGGATCGCTCTCAGTAGCCTCATCTCTGAGTGTTACTAATGATACTGTGGATCGCTCTCAGTGGCCTCATCACTGAGTGTTACTAATGATACTGTGGATCGCTCTCAGTAGCCTCATCTCTGAGTGTTACTAATGATACTGTGGATCACTCTCAGTAGCCTCATCACTGAGTGTTACTAATGATACTGTGGATCACTCTCAGTAGCCTCATCTCTGAGTGTTACTAATGATACTGTGGATCACTCTCAGTAGCCTCATCTCTGAGTGTTACTAGTGATACTGTGGATCACTCTCAGTAGCCTCATCACTGAGTGTTACTAATGATACTGTGGATCACTCTCAGTAGCCTCATCTCTGAGTGTTACTAGTGATACTGTGGATCACTCTCAGTAGCCTCATCTCTGAGTGTTACTAGTGATACTGTGGATCACTCTCAGTAGCCTCATCTCTGAGTCTTACTAATGATACTGTGGATCACTCTCAGTAGCCTCATCTCTGAGTCTTACTAATGATACTGTGGATCACTCTCAGTAGCCTCATCTCTGAGTGTTACTAGTGATACTGTGGATCACTCTCAGTAGCCTCATCTCTGAGTCTTACTAATGATACTGTGGATCACTCTCAGTAGCCTCATCTCTGAGTCTTACTAATGATACTGTGGATCACTCTCAGTAGCCTCATCTCTGAGTCTTACTAATGATACTGTGGATCACTCTCAGTAGCCTCATCTCTGAGTCTTACTAATGATACTGTGGATCACTCTCAGTAGCCTCATCTCTGAGTCTTACTAATGATACTGTGGATCACTCTCAGTAGCCTCATCTCTGAGTCTTACTAATGATACTGTGGATCACTCTCAGTAGCCTCATCTCTGAGTCTTACTAATGATACTGTGGATCACTCTCAGTGGCCTCATCTCTGAGTGTTACTAATGATACTGTGGATCACTCTCAGTAGCCTCATCTCTGAGTGTTACTAATGATACTGTGGATCACTCTCAGTAGCCTCATCTCTGAGTGTTACTAGTGATACTGTGGATCACTCTCAGTAGCCTCATCTCTGAGTGTTACTAATGATACTGTGGATCACTCTCAGTAGCCTCATCTCTGAGTCTTACTAATGATACTGTGGATCACTCTCAGTAGCCTCATCTCTGAGTCTTACTAATGATACTGTGGATCACTCTCAGTGGCCTCATCTCTGAGTGTTACTTATGATACTGTGGATCACTCTCAGTACCCTCATCTCTGAGTGTTACTAATGATACTGTGGATCACTCTCAGTAGCCTCATCTCTGAGTGTTACTAGTGATACTGTGGATCACTCTCATTAGCCTCATCTCTGAGTGTTACTAATGATACTGTGGATCACTCTCAGTAGCCTCATCTCTGAGTGTTACTAGTGATACTGTGGATCACTCTCAGTAGCCTCATCACTGAGTGTTACTAATGATACTGTGGATCACTCTCAGTAGCCTCATCTCTGAGTGTTACTAGTGATACTGTGGATCACTCTCAGTAGCCTCATCTCTGAGTGTTACTAGTGATACTGTGGATCACTCTCAGTAGCCTCATCTCTGAGTGTTACTAGTGATACTGTGGATCACTCTCAGTAGCCTCATCTCTGAGTCTTACTAATGATACTGTGGATCACTCTCAGTAGCCTCATCTCTGAGTCTTACTAATGATACTGTGGATCACTCTCAGTAGCCTCATCTCTGAGTCTTACTAATGATACTGTGGATCACTCTCAGTAGCCTCATCTCTGAGTCTTACTAATGATACTGTGGATCACTCTCAGTAGCCTCATCTCTGAGTCTTACTAATGATACTGTGGATCACTCTCAGTAGCCTCATCTCTGAGTCTTACTAATGATACTGTGGATCACTCTCAGTGGCCTCATCTCTGAGTGTTACTAGTGATACTGTGGATCACTCTCAGTAGCCTCATCTCTGAGTGTTACTAGTGATACTGTGGATCACTCTCAGTGGCCTCATCTCTGAGTGTTACTAATGATACTGTGGATCACTCTCAGTAGCCTCATCTCTGAGTGTTACTAATGATACTGTGGATCACTCTCAGTAGCCTCATCTCTGAGTGTTACTAGTGATACTGTGGATCACTCTCAGTAGCCTCATCTCTGAGTGTTACTAATGATACTGTGGATCACTCTCAGTAGCCTCATCTCTGAGTGTTACTAATGATACTGTGGATCACTCTCAGTAGCCTCATCTCTGAGTCTTACTAATGATACTGTGGATCACTCTCAGTGGCCTCATCTCTGAGTGTTACTTATGATACTGTGGATCACTCTCAGTACCCTCATCTCTGAGTGTTACTAATGATACTGTGGATCACTCTCAGTAGCCTCATCTCTGAGTGTTACTAGTGATACTGTGGATCACTCTCATTAGCCTCATCTCTGAGTGTTACTAATGATACTGTGGATCACTCTCAGTAGCCTCATCTCTGAGTGTTACTAGTGATACTGTGGATCACTCTCAGTAGCCTCATCACTGAGTGTTACTAATGATACTGTGGATCACTCTCAGTAGCCTCATCTCTGAGTGTTACTAATGACACTGTGGATCACTCTCAGTAGCCTCATCTCTGAGTGTTACTAATGACACTGTGGATCACTCTCAGTAGCCTCATCTCTGAGTGTTACTAGTGATACTGTGGATCACTCTCAGTAGCCTCATCTCTGAGTGTAACTAGTGATACTGTGGATCACTCTCAGTAGCCTCATCTCTGAGTCTTACTAATGATACTGTGGATCACTCTCAGTAGCCTCATCTCTGAGTGTTACTAGTGATACTGTGGATCACTCTCAGTAGCCTCATCTCTGAGTGTTACTAGTGATACTGTGGATCACTCTCAGTAGCCTCATCTCTGAGTGTTACTAATGATACTGTGGATCACTCTCAGTAGCCTCATCTCTGAGTGTTACTAGTGATACTGTGGATCACTCTCAGTAGCCTCATCTCTGAGTGTTACTAGTGATACTGTGGATCACTCTCAGTAGCCTCATCTCTGAGTGTTACTAATGATACTGTGTATTACTCTCAGTAGCCTCATCTCTGAGTCTTACTAATGATACTGTGGATCACTCTCAGTAGCCTCATCTCTGAGTGTTACTAGTGATACTGTGGATCACTCTCAGTGGCCTCATCTCTGAGTGTTACTAGTGATATTGTGGATCACTCTCAGTGGCCTCATCTCTGAGTCTTACTAATGATACTGTGGATTACTCTCAGTAGCCTCATCTCTGAGTGTTACTAGTGATACTGTGGATCACTCTCAGTAGCCTCATCACTGAGTGTTACTAATGATACTGTGGATCACTCTCAGTAGCCTCATCTCTGAGTGTTACTAGTGATACTGTGGATCACTCTCAGTAGCCTCATCTCTGAGTGTTACTAATGATACTGTGGATCACTCTCAGTAGCCTCATCTCTGAGTGTTACTAGTGATACTGTGGATCACTCTCAGTAGCCTCATCTCTGAGTGTTACTAGTGATACTGTGGATCACTCTCAGTAGCCTCATCTCTGAGTGTTACTAGTGATACTGTGGATCACTCTCAGTAGCCTCATCACTGAGTGTTACTAATGATACTGTGGATCACTCTCAGTAGCCTCATCTCTGAGTGTTACTAATGATACTGTGGATCACTCTCAGTAGCCTCATCTCTGAGTGTTACTAATGATACTGTGGATCACTCTCAGTAGCCTCATCTCTGAGTGTTACTAATGATACTGTGGATCACTCTCAGTAGCCTCATCTCTGAGTGTTACTAGTGATACTGTGGATCACTCTCAGTAGCCTCATCTCTGAGTGTTACTAGTGATACTGTGGATCACTCTCAGTAGCCTCATCTCTGAGTCTTACTAATGATACTGTGGATCACTCTCAGTAGCCTCATCTCTGAGTGTTACTAGTGATACTGTGGATCACTCTCAGTAGCCTCATCACTGAGTGTTACTAATGATACTGTGGATCACTCTCAGTAGCCTCATCTCTGAGTGTTACTAGTGATACTGTGGATCGCTCTCAGTAGCCTCATCTCTGAGTGTTACTAATGATACTGTGGATCACTCTCAGTGGCCTCATCACTGAGTGTTACTAATGATACTGTGGATCACTCTCAGTGGCCTCATCTCTGAGTGTTACTAATGATACTGTGGATCACTCTCAGTAGCCTCATCACTGAGTGTTACTAATGATACTGTGGATCACTCTCAGTAGCCTCATCTCTGAGTGTTACTAGTGATACTGTGGATCACTCTCAGTAGCCTCATCTCTGAGTGTTACTAGTGATACTGTGGATCACTCTCAGTAGCCTCATCACTGAGTGTTACTAATGATACTGTGGATCACTCTCAGTAGCCTCATCTCTGAGTGTTACTAGTGATACTGTGGATCACTCTCAGTAGCCTCATCTCTGAGTGTTACTAGTGATACTGTGGATCACTCTCAGTAGCCTCATCTCTGAGTCTTACTAATGATACTGTGGATCACTCTCAGTAGCCTCATCTCTGAGTGTTACTAGTGATACTGTGGATCACTCTCAGTGGCCTCATCTCTGAGTCTTACTAATGATACTGTGGATTACTCTCAGTAGCCTCATCTCTGAGTGTTACTAGTGATACTGTGGATCACTCTCAGTAGCCTCATCTCTGAGTGTTACTAATGATACTGTGGATCACTCTCAGTAGCCTCATCTCTGAGTCTTACTAATGATACTGTGTATTACTCTCAGTAGCCTCATCTCTGAGTCTTACTAATGATACTGTGGATCACTCTCAGTGGCCTCATCTCTGAGTGTTACTAGTGATACTGTGGATCACTCTCAGTAGCCTCATCTCTGAGTCTTACTAATGATACTGTGGATCACTCTCAGTAGCCTCATCTCTGAGTGTTACTAATGATACTGTGGATCACTCTCAGTAGCCTCATCTCTGAGTGTTACTAATGATACTGTGGATCACTCTCAGTAGCCTCATATCTGAGTCTTACTAATGATACTGTGGATCACTCTCAGTAGCCTCATCTCTGAGTGTTACTAGTGATACTGTGGATCACTCTCAGTAGCCTCATCTCTGAGTGTTACTAATGATACTGTGGATCACTCTCAGTAGCCTCATCTCTGTGTGTTACTAATGATACTGTGGATCACTCTCATTAGCCTCATCTCTGAGTGTTACTAGTGATACTGTGGATCACTCTCAGTAGCCTCATCTCTGAGTGTTACTAATGATACTGTGGATCACTCTCAGTAGCCTCATCTCTGAGTCTTTCTAATGATACTGTGGATCACTCTCAGTAGCCTCATCTCTGAGTGTTACTAATGATACTGTGGATCACTCTCAGTAGCCTCATCTCTGAGTGTTATTAATGATACTGTGGATCACTCTCAGTAGCCTCATCTCTGAGTGTTACTAATGATACTGTGGATCCCTCTCAGTAGCCTCATCTCTAAATGTTACTAGTGATACTGTGGATCACTCTCAGTAGCCTCATCTCTGAGTCTTACTAATGATACTGTGGATCACTCTCAGTAGCCTCATCTCTGAGTGTTACTAGTGATACTGTGGATCACTCTCAGTAGCCTCATCTCTGAGTCTTACTAGTGATACTGTGGATCACTCTCAGTAGACTCATCTCTGAGTGTTACTAGTGATACTGTGGATTACTCTCAGTAGCCTCATCTCTGAGTGTTACTAGTGATACTGTGGATCACTCTCAGTAGCCTCATCTCTGAGTGTTACTAATGATACTGTGGATCACTCTCAGTAGCCTCATCTCTGAGTGTTACTAATGATACTGTGGATCACTCTCAGTAGCCTCATCTCTAAATGTTACTAGTGATACTGTGGATTACTCTCAGTAGCCTCATCTCTGAGTGTTACTAATGATACTGTGGATCACTCTCAGTAGCCTCATCTCTGAGTGTTACTAGTGATACTGTGGATCACTCTCAGTAGCCTCATCTCTGAGTGTTACTAATGATACTGTGGATCACTCTCAGTAGCCTCATCTCAGAGTCTTTCTAATGATACTGTGGATCACTCTCAGTAGCCTCATCTCTGAGTGTTACTAGTGATACTGTGGATCACTCTCAGTAGCCTCCTCACTGAGTGTTACTAGTGATACTGTGGATCACTCTCAGTGGCCTCATCTCTGAGTGTTACTAATGATACTGTGGATCACTCTCAGTAGCCTCATCTCTGAGTCTTACTAATGATACAGTGGATCACTCTCAGTAGCCTCATCTCTGAGTGTTACTAGTGATACTGTGGATCCCTCTCAGTAGCCTCATCTCTGAGTGTTGCTAATGATACTGTGGATCAGTCTCGGTGGCCTCATCTCTAAGTGTTACTAATGATACTGTGGATCACTTTCAGTGGCCTCATCTCTGAGTGTTACTAGTGATACTGTGGATCACTCTCAGTGGCCTCATCTCTGAGTGTTACTAATGATACTGTGGATCACTCTCAGTAGCCTCATCTCCGAGTGTTACTAATGATACTGTGGATCAGTCTCAGTGGCCTCATCTCTAAGTGTTACTAATGATACTGTGGATCACTCTCAGTAGCCTCATCTCTGAGTGTTACTAGTGATACTGTGGATCACTCTCAGTGGCCTCATCTCTGAGTGTTACTAATGATACTGTGGATCACTCTCAGTAGCCTCATCTCTGAGTGTTACTAATGATACTGTGGATCACTCTCAGTAGCCTCATCTCTGAGTCTTACTAATGATACTGTGGATCACTCTCAGTAGCCTCATCTCTGAGTGTTACTAATGATACTGTGGATCACTCTCAGTAGCCTCATCTCTGAGTCTTACTAATGATACTGTGGATCACTCTCAGTAGCCTCATCTCTGAGTGTTACTAATGATACTGTGGATCACTCTCAGTAGCCTCATCTCTGAGTGTTACTAATGATACTGTGGATCACTCTCAGTAGCCTCCTCTCTGAGTGTTACTAGGGATACTGTGGATCACTCTCAGTAGCCTCATCTCTGAGTCTTACTAATGATACTGTGGATCACTCTCAGTAGCCTCATCTCAGAGTCTTTCTAATGATACTGTGGATCACTCTCAGTAGCCTCATCTCTGAGTGTTACTAGTGATACTGTGGATCACTCTCAGTAGCCTCCTCACTGAGTGTTACTAATGATACTGTGGATCACTCTCAGTAGCCTCATCTCAGAGTCTTTCTAATGATACTGTGGATCACTCTCAGTAGCCTCATCTCTGAGTGTTACTAGTGATACTGTGGATCACTCTCAGTAGCCTCCTCACTGAGTGTTACTAGTGATACTGTGGATCACTCTCAGTGGCCTCATCTCTGAGTGTTACTAGTGATACTGTGGATCCCTCTCAGTAGCCTCATCTCTGAGTGTTGCTAATGATACTGTGGATCAGTCTCGGTGGCCTCATCTCTAAGTGTTACTAATGATACTGTGGATCACTTTCAGTGGCCTCATCTCTGAGTGTTACTAGTGATACTGTGGATCACTCTCAGTGGCCTCATCTCTGAGTGTTACTTATGATACTGTGGATCACTCTCAGTAGCCTCATCTCCGAGTGTTACTAATGATACTGTGGATCAGTCTCAGTGGCCTCATCTCTAAGTGTTACTAATGATACTGTGGATCACTCTCAGTAGCCTCATCTCTGAGTGTTACTAGTGATACTGTGGATCACTCTCAGTGGCCTCATCTCTGAGTGTTACTAATGATACTGTGGATCACTCTCAGTAGCCTCATCTCTGAGTGTTACTAATGATACTGTGGATCACTCTCAGTAGCCTCATCTCTGAGTCTTACTAATGATACTGTGGATCACTCTCAGTAGCCTCATCTCTGAGTGTTACTAATGATACTGTGGATCACTCTCAGTAGCCTCATCTCTGAGTCTTACTAATGATACTGTGGATCACTCTCAGTAGCCTCATCTCTGAGTGTTACTAATGATACTGTGGATCACTCTCAGTAGCCTCATCTCTGAGTGTTACTAATGATACTGTGGATCACTCTCAGTAGCCTCCTCTCTGAGTGTTACTAGGGATACTGTGGATCACTCTCAGTAGCCTCATCTCTGAGTCTTACTAATGATACTGTGGATCACTCTCAGTAGCCTCATCTCTGAGTGTTACTAGTGATACTGTGGATCACTCTCAGTGGCCTCATCTCTGAGTGTTACTAATGACACTGTGGATCACTCTCAGTAGCCTCCTCTCTGAGTGTTACTAGTGATACTGTGGATCACTCTCAGTAGCCTCATCTCTGAGTCTTACTAATGATACTGTGGATCACTCTCAGTAGCCTCATCTCTGAGTCTTACTAATGATACTGTGGATCACTCTCAGTAGCCTCATCTCTGAGTGTTACTAATGATACTGTGGATCACTCTCAGTAGCCTCATCTCTGAGTGTTACTAATGATACTGTGGATCACTCTCAGTAGCCTCCTCTCTGAGTGTTACTAGTGATACTGTGGATCACTCTCAGTAGCCTCATCTCTGAGTCTTACTAATGATACTGTGGATCACTCTCAGTAGCCTCCTCTCTGAGTGTTACTAGTGATACTGTGGTTCACTCTCAGTAGCCTCATCTCTGAGTGTTACTAGTGATACTGTGGATCACTCTCAGTAGCCTCATCTCTGAGTCTTACTAATGATACTGTGGATCACTCTCAGTAGCCTCATCTCTGAGTCTTACTAATGATACTGTGGATCACTCTCAGTAGCCTCCTCTCTGAGTGTTACTAGTGATACTGTGGATCACTCTCAGTAGCCTCATCTCTGAGTCTTACTAATGATACTGTGGATCACTCTCAGTAGCCTCATCTCTGAGTGTTACTAATGATACTGTGGATCACTCTCAGTAGCCTCATCTCTGAGTGTTACTAGTGATACTGTGGATCGCTCTCAGTAGCCTCCTCTCTGAGTCTTACTAATGATACTGTGGATCACTCTCAGTAGCCTCATCTCTGAGTCTTACTAATGATACTGTGGATCACTCTCAGCAGCCTCATCTCTGAGTGTTACTAATGATACTGTGGATCACTCTCAGTAGCCTCATCTCTGAGTGTTACTAGTGATACTGTGGATCGCTCTCAGTAGCCTCCTCTCTGAGTCTTACTAATGATACTGTGGATCACTCTCAGTAGCCTCATCTCTGAGTCTTACTAATGATACTGTGGATCACTCTCAGCAGCCTCATCTCTGAGTGTTACTAGTGATACTGTGGATCGCTCTCAGTAGCCTCCTCTCTGAGTCTTACTAATGATACTGTGGATCACTCTCAGTAGCCTCATCTCTGAGTGTCACTAATGATACTGTGGATCACTCTCAGTAGCCTCATCTCTGAGTGTTACTAATGATAATGTGGATCACTCTCAGTAGCCTCATCTCTGAGTGATACTAATGATACTGTGGATCACTCTCAGTAGCCTCCTCTCTGAGTCTTACTAATGATACTGTGGATCACTCTCAGTAGCCTCATCTCTGAGTGTTACTAGTGATACTGTGGATCGCTCTCAGTAGCCTCCTCTCTGAGTCTTACTAATGATACTGTGGTTCACTCTCAGTAGCCTCATCTCTGAGTGTCACTAATGATACTGTGGATCACTCTCAGTAGCCTCATCTCTGAGTGTTACTAATGATACTGTGGATCACTCTCAGTAGCCTCCTCTCTGAGTGTTACTAATGATACTGTGGATCACTCTCAGTAGCCTCATCTCTGAGTGTCACTAATGATACTGTGGATCACTCTCAGTAGCCTCATCTCTGAGTGTTACTAATGATACTGTGGATCACTCTCAGTGGCCTCATCTCTGAGTGATACTAATAATACTGTGGATCAGTCTCAGTGGCCACATCTCTGAGTCTTACTAATGATACTGTGGATCACTCTCAGTTGAAAAACATATGGAATAGCAGAAACAAAGACAGATGTGCCTGACGTGCTGCCTCCATATGGTCACCAAGAGTCAAACATGACTGTAGGACAGATCAACAACAACAACAATTTGGTCACAATTTGTCTATTTCTATCACACAAGATCAATAAAAGCCATTACATAATCTTAACTGGACTAACGTAATATCAGAATAACTGGTTCATAGTTTCCCCACTGAAATACTATTTATCAGTCTGGATCCATCTTATTCACATTTTTCCTCTAGTCTCCCATGAACCGACTAAACCATAAAAGCAACTATAAAACTAAAGATAAGAACATAATTAAATACAATTCTGGGTAAGATAAATTACTTTTACAACCACTGGAGTTCATTCCACATGCTGAAAAACACATGTATGTGACTTAAGTGGATGATGCTTACCTCCAATTTTGTACACATCTTGAAGGGGAAGACGTAAAGGTTTGTCTGTAGGGCGAGTTGGGGGAAGAATAGTGTCCAGGGCTTCCAAGAGGGACACTCCATTGGCATTGCCCTCCTTCCTCTCAACTTTCCATCCCTTGAACCAAGGCATCTGGAGAAGAAAAGGTAAAATTAGGGTAAAATTTTAGTTATAGAGACTGAAGAAAGTGTATGGTGATACAAACAATGGGACAAGATGAGAGAGAAACAACTAATGGGCAAGGTTGGAAAGAACAGATGGAAAGATAAACATACGGCATGGTGTGAATGGCAGTGAGTTACAAGCTAAAAGTTGAATAAAATGATGGAGAAATGAAAAAGAGGACACCAAGGAGGAAATCAACAAGAGACATCACAAGGGGGAGTAAAGTGAGGGGAAAATCAAAAACATTACACCATAGAGGTGAGACAAAGAAGAGAGCACAGTGAAGGAGAATTCATCAAGAGCACACTGAGGGTTAAAGTCAACAAGATAAGTGTGGTATAAGGCAAAAAGAGGAATCAATAGGTGGTAAATCATTAAGAAGAACAAAATGGCATAACAAAGACAAGTCAACTATACAAGGAACAAGCCAACAAGAAGACATAATAAAGACCACACATGAAGATGACAAAGGAAGGACAGGATAATAAAAGGGCACAATGATAGGCAAGTCAGCAAGATGATAGAATGAAGCCAGCAATAGGACATAAGCTAGCAAGTCATTAAGACGGCACAATGATAGGCAAGTCAGCAAGATGATAGAATGAAGCCAGCAATAGGACATAAGCTAGCAAGTCAATAAGAGGGCACAATGATAGGCAAGTCAGCAAGATGATAGAATGAAGCCAGCAATAGGACATAAGCTAGCAAGTCAATAAGAGGGCACAATGATAGGCAAGTCAGCAAGATGATTGAATGAAGCCAGCAATAGGACATAAGCTAGCAAGTCAATAAGACGGCACAATTATAGGCAAGTCAGCAAGATGATAGAATGAAGCCAGCAATAGGACATAAGCTAGCAAGTCAATAAGAGGGCACAAAGATAGGCAAGTCAGCAAGATGATAGAATGAAGCCAGCAATAGGACATAAGCTAGCAAGTCATTAAGACGGCACAATGATAGGCAAGTCAGCAAGATGATAGAATGAAGCCAGCAATAGGACATAAGCTAGCAAGTCAATAAGAGGGCACAATGATAGGCAAGTCAGCAAGATGATTGAATGAAGCCAGCAATAGGACATAAGCTAGCAAGTCATTAAGACGGCACAATGATAGGCAAGTCAGCAAGATGATAGAATGAAGCCAGCAATAGGACATAAGCTAGCAAGTCAAAAAGACGGCACAATGATAGGCAAGTCAGCGAGATGATAGAATGAAGCCAGCAATAGGACATAAGCTAGCAAGTCAATAAGAGAGGGCTCAATGATAGGCAAGTGAGCAAGATGATAGAATGAAGCCAGCAATAGGACATAAGCTAGCAAGTCAGTAAGAGGGCACAAAGATAGGCAAGTCAGCAAGATGATAGAATGAAGCCAGCAATAGGACATAAGCTAGCAAGTCAATAAGAGGGTACAATGATAGGCAAGTCAGCAAGATGATAGAATGTAGCCAGCAATAGGACGTAAGCTAGCAAGTCAATAAGACGGCACAATGATAGGCAAGTCATCAAGATGATAGAATGAAGCCAGCAATAGGACATAAGCTAGCAAGTCAATAAGAGGGTACAATGATAGGCAAGTGAGCAAGATGATAGAATGTAGCCAGCAATAGGACATAAGCTAGCAAGTCAATAAGACGGCACAATGATAGGCAAGTCAGCAAGATGATAGAATGAAGCCAGCAATAGGACATAAGCTAGCAAGTCAATAAGAGGGCACAATGATAGGCAAGTCAGCAAGACGATAGAATGAAGCCAGCAATAGAACATAAGCTAGCAAGTCAATAAGAGGGCACAATGATAGGCAAGTCAGCAAGACAATAGAATGAAGCCAGCAATAGGACATAAGCTAGCAAGTCAATAAGACGGCACAATGATAGGCAAGTAGTCAGCAAGATGATAGAATGAAGCCAGCAATAGGACGTAAGCTAGCAAGTCAATAAGACGGCACAATGATAGGCAAGTCAGCAAGATGATAGAATGAAGCCAGCAATAGGACATAAGCTAGCAAGTCAATAAGACGGCACAATGATAGGCAAGTCAGCAAGATGATAGAATGAAGCCAGCAGTAGGACATAAGCTAGCAAGTCAATAAGAGGGCACAATGATAGGCAAGTCAGCAAGATGATAGAATGAAGCCAGCAATAGGACATAAGCTAGAAAGTCAATAAGACGGCACAATGATAGGCAAGTCAGCAAGATGATAGAATGAAGCCAGCAATAGGACGTAAGCTAGCAAGTCAATAAGAGGGTACAATGATAGGCAAGTAGTCAGCAAGATGATAGAATGAAGCCAGCAATAGGACATAAGCTAGCAAGTCAATAAGAGGGCACAATGATAGGCAAGTCAGCAAGATGATAGAATGAAGCCAGCAATAGGAACGTAAGCTAGCAAGTCAATAAGACGGCACAATGATAGACAAGTCAGCAAGATGATAGAATGAAGCCAGCAATAAGACATAAGCTAGCAAGTCAATAAGAGGGCACAATGATAGGCAAATCAGCAAGATGATAGAATGAAGCCAGCAATAGGACATAAGCGAGCATGTCAATAAGACGGCACAATGATAGGCAAGTCAGCAAGATGATAGAATGAAGCCAGCAATAGGACATAAGCTAGCAAGTCAATAAGACGGCACAATGATAGGCAAGTCAGCAAGATGATAGAATGAAGCCAGCAATAGGACATAAGCTAGCAAGTCAATAAGAGGGCACAATGATAGGCAAGTCAGCAAGATGATAGAATGAAGCCAGCAATAGGACGTAAGCTAGCAAGTCAATAAGAGGGTACAATGATAGGCAAGTAGTCAGCAAGATGATAGAATGAAGCCAGCAATAGGACATAAGCTAGCAAGTCAATAAGAGGGCACAATGATAGGCAAGTCAGCAAGATGATAGAATGAAGCCAGCAATAGGACATAAGCTAGCAAGTCAATAAGACGGCACAATGATAGGCAAGTCAGCAAGATGATAGAATGAAGCCAGCAATAGGACGTAAGCTAGCAAGTCAATAAGACGGCACAATGATAGGCAAGTGAGCAAGATGATAGAATGAAGCCAGCAATAGGACGTAAGCTAGCAAGTCAATAAGAGGGTACAATGATAGGCAAGTGAGCAAGATGATAGAATGTAGCCAGCAATAGGACATAAGCTAGCAAGTCAATAAGACGGCACAATGATAGGCAAGTCAGCAAGATGATAGAATGAAGCTAGCAATAGGACGTAAGCTAGCAAGTCAATAAGACGGCACAATGATAGGCAAGTGAGCAAGATGATAGAATAAAGCCAGCAATAGGACATAAGCGAGCAAGTCAATAAGAGGGTACAATGATAGGCAAGTCAGCAAGATGATAGAATGAAGCCAGCAATAGGACATAAGCTAGCAAGTCAATAAGAGGGTACAATGATAGGCAAGTCAGCGAGATGATAGAATGAAGCCAGCAATAGGACATAAGCTAGCAAGTCAATAAGAGGGTACAATGATAGGCAAGTCAGCAAGATGATAGAATGAAGCTAGCAATAGGACGTAAGCTAGCAAGTCAATAAGACGGCACAATGATAGGCAAGTGAGCAAGATGATAGAATAAAGCCAGCAATAGGACATAAGCGAGCAAGTCAATAAGAGGGTACAATGATAGGCAAGTCAGCAAGATGATAGAATGAAGCCAGCAATAGGACATAAGCTAGCAAGTCAATAAGAGGGTACAATGATAGGCAAGTCAGCGAGATGATAGAATAAAGCCAGCAATAGGACATAAGCGAGCAAGTCAATAAGAGGGTACAATGATAGGCAAGTCAGCAAGATGATTGAATGAAGCCATCAATAGGACATAAGATAGAAAGTCAATAAGACGGCACAATTATAGGCAAGTCAGCAAGATGATAGAATGAAGCCAGCAATAGGACTTAAACTAGCAAGTCAATAAGACGGCACAATGATAGGCAAGTCAGCAAGATGATAGAATGAAGCCAGCAATAGGACATAAGCTAGCAAGTCAATAAGAGGGTACAATGATAGGCAAGTCAGCAAGATGATTGAATGAAGCCAGCAATAGGACATAAGATAGAAAGTCAATAAGAGGGTACAATGATAGGCAAGTCAGCAAGACGATAGAATGAAGCCAGCAATAGGACATAAGCTAGCAAGTCAATAAGAGAGGGCACAATGATAGGCAAGTCAGCAAGATGATAGAATGAAGCCAGCAAGTCAATAAGACGGCACAATGATAGGCAAGTCAGCAAGATGATAGAATGAAGCCAGCAATAGGACATAAGCTAGCAAGTCAATAAGAGGGTACAATGATAGGCAAGTCAGCAAGATGATTGAATGAAGCCAGCAATAGGACATAAGCTAGCAAGTCAATAAGACGGCACAATTATAGGCAAGTCAGCAAGATGATAGAATGAAGCCAGCAATAGGACATAAGCTAGCAAGTCAAAAAGAGGGTACAATTATAGGCAAGTCAGCGAGATGATAGAATGAAGCCAGCAATAGGACATAAGCTAGCAAGTCAATAAGACGGCACAATGATAGGCAAGTCAGCAAGATGATAGAATGAAGCCAGCAATAGGACGTAAGCTAGCAAGTCAATAAGACGGCACAATGATAGGCAAGTCAGCAAGATGATAGAATGAAGCCAGCAGTAGGACATAAGCTAGCAAGTCAATAAGAGGGTACAATGATAGGCAAGTCAGCAAGATGATTGAATGAAGCCAGCAATAGGACATAAGCTAGCAATTCAATAAGACGGCACAATGATAGGCAAGTCAGCAAGATGATAGAATGAAGCCAGCAATAGGACGTAAGCTAGCAAGTCAATAAGACGGCACAATGATAGGCAAGTCAGCAAGATGATAGAATGAAGCCAGCAATAGGACATAAGCTAGCAAGTCAGTAAGAGGGTACAATGATAGACAAGTCATCAAGATGATAGAATGAAGCCAGCAATAGGACATAAGCTAGCAAGTCAATAAGATGGCGCAATGATAGGCAAGTCAGCAAGATGATAGAATGAAGACAGCAATAGGACATAAGCTAGCAAGTCAATAAGACGGCAGGCACAATGATAGACAAGTCAGCAAGATGATAGAATGAAGCCAGTAATAGGACGTAAGCTAGCAAGTCAATAAGACGGCACAATGATAGGCAAGTCAGCAAGATGATAGAATGAAGCCAGCAATAGGACGTAAGCTAGCAAGTCAATAAGACGGCACAATGATAGGCAAGTCAGCAAGATGATAGAATGAAGCCAGCAATAGGACATAAGCGAGCAAGTCAATAAGACGGCACAATGATAGGCAAGTCAGCAAGATGATAGAATGAAGCCAGCAATAGGACGTAAGCTAGCAAGTCAATAAGAGGGTACAATGATAGGCAAGTCATCAAGATGATAGAATGAAGCCAGCAATAGGACATAAGCTAGCAAGTCAATAAGACGGCACAATGATAGGCAAGTCAGCAAGATGATAGAATGAAGCCAGCAATAGGACATAAGCGAGCAAGTCAATAAGAGGGTACAATGATAGGCAAGTCATCAAGATGATAGAATGAAGCCAGCAATAGGACATAAGCTAGCAAGTCAATAAGAGGGTACAATGATAGGCAAGTCATCAAGATGATAGAATGAAGCCAGCAATAGGACATAAGCTAGCAAGTCAATAAGACGGCACAATGATAGGCAAGTCAGCAAGATGATAGAATGAAGCCAGCAATAGGACATAAGCTAGCAAGTCATTAAGACGGCACAATGATAGGCAAGTCAGCAAGATGATAGAATGAAGCCAGCAATAGGACGTAAGCTAGCAAGTCAATAAGACGGCACAATGATAGGCAAGTGAGCAAGATGATAGAATGAAGCCAGCAATAGGACGTAAGCTAGCAAGTCAATAAGACGGCACAATGATAGGCAAGTCAGCAAGATGATAGAATGAAGCCTGCAATAGGACATAAGCGAGCAAGTCAATAAGACGGCACAATGATAGGCAAGTCAGCAAGATGATAGAATGAAGCCAGCAATAGGACGTAAGCTAGCAAGTCAATAAGAGGGTACAATGATAGGCAAGTCATCAAGATGATAGAATGAAGCCAGCAATAGGACATAAGCTAGCAAGTCAATAAGACGGCACAATGATAGGAAAGTCATCAAGATGATAGAATGAAGCCAGCAATAGGCCATAAGCTAGCAAGTCAATAAGAGGGTACAATGATAGGCAAGTCATCAAGATGATAGAATGAAGCCAGCAATAGGACATAAGCTAGCAAGTCAATAAGACGGCACAATGATAGGCAAGTCAGCAAGATGATAGAATGAAGCCAGCAATAGGACATAAGCTAGCAAGTCATTAAGACGGCACAATGATAGGCAAGTCAGCCAGATGATAGAATGAAGCCAGCAATAGGACGTAAGCTAGCAAGTCAATAAGACGGCACAATGATAGGCAAGTGAGCAAGATGATAGAATGAAGCCAGCAATAGGACGTAAGCTAGCAAGTCAATAAGAGGGCACAATGATAGGCAAGTCAGCAAGATGATTGAATGAAGCCAGCAATAGGACATAAGCTAGCAAGTCAATAAGAGGGTACGATGATAGGCAAGTCAGCAAGATGATAGAATGAAGCCAGCAATAGGACGTAAGCTAGCAAGTCAATAAGACGGCACAATGATAGGCAAGTGAGCAAGATGATAGAATGTAGCCAGCAATAGGACATAAGCTAGCAAGTCAATAAGACGGCACAATGATAGGCAAGTCAGCGAGATGATTGAATGAAGCCAGCAATAGGACATAAGCTAGCAAGTCAATAAGAGGGTACGATGATAGGCAAGTCAGCAAGATGATAGAATGAAGCCAGCAATAGGACGTAAGCTAGCAAGTTAATAAGACGGCACAATGATAGGCAAGTGAGCAAGATGATAGAATGTAGCCAGCAATAGGACATAAGCTAGCAAGTCAATAAGAGGGCACAATGATAGGCAAGTCAGCAAGATGATATAAGGAAGCCAGCAATAGGACATAAGCTAGCAAGTCAATAAGACGGCGCAATGAAGTGGAAGGCAACAAGAAGCAACAATGAATCCAACAAGAAGATACAATGACGGTAAGCCAATGAAACACACAATGAGGGGATAGGACAATATAAGGGAAAAATAAGAGCCAAGTTAAAAAGAAGACACAGTGAGTGCAAGTCAGCAAGAGGATACATTGAAGTCAGCAAGCAAAATGATGGTAAGACCAGAAAAATGACACAAAAGGCCCACAATGAGGGCAAGACAACAAGATGACAAAGTGATAGAGAAAAAGAGAAACCTAAACTAGCATCTCCAAGATATAACCATCAGATGGTAATTGCTTAACAGACAAATCATTTTTCAGAAAAGTCTGAGAGAAGCATACACCTTAACATCTTATGAGACCAAATAACTTACACAAAGCTGCATAATACAGCAGTAGCGAGTATAAAATAGACTGGTGTCACAGAATCACTGAAGAATTACTTACATGAGGGTATTATTAATTAATGTGTTATATTAAATACAAAAACATTAAAGAAAGATGACTTATTGTAGTGTATGGTCACATTACATTTCAGAAACAGTTAAATCAGCAAAGAATAAGGTGTGAGTTCTCAGTCAATTTTTTTCCCTTCAAATCCAAACTCCATGTTCTATCTAAAGACATGTTGGCCACAATCCCACCATATTTCGGGCAGAAAGCCCACACCCAGCCCCTTATCAGTAACATACTAGGAAACCATTAAAGTTATACACAGAGGAGCTTGGCTTGAAGGCCATGTTTGGTTGGCTGGAGATAGGTGTCCAGAGCTTTCTGTCCTGGCTCGTGGCCTCTGGCTTTTTATAACTGGGTTTATAGGATCTGATGACAGAAGAATGTCCTGAACCAGCCAGAATCAGACTGATGAGTCAGGGTCACATTTCTAAAGGAGTAGATTGTGAGTGTAGCTACATATAATGATACTATTTCCATTGGACCTTCACTTGCATTGAACTAAACTCTAAGGACAATCAAATATAATACCAAGGGGGTTCATCTATTCATTCCTCCTGCCCAGAGTGTGGAAAAACATGAGATATCACCTCGCTAGTTATATGATGTAACGGAACCCATCACTGTTTTACCCTGTTTTATGATTATTATGGTTAAAATATGATCCTACTATTATACTGTATGTATGTTGGTTTATGCTCTGCAGAATATTGGCCCAGACTAGTGCAGACCTTGGCATGGGAGATAATCCTGTTACAGAGACTCTCATAAGATAAGGAAGTCTATTGTATAAAGTGTTTTCATTCTCAGACATAAGAACAAAGAGAAGTATAATCTGATCAATGTCTGATTGTATCAAAGTTGCCAGGTAGTCTCAGGGAGGTGTGACTCACCTATTGTCCCTCTATGTGTATTGTGTGGCCAACTATGGGGGATATGTGAAATGTCTGTGTGTTATGTGTAAAAGATACTTTTACTAACTTTTGAACCCCTGGTCTGATTCATGCCATTTTTTAATATGTTAATATGTTGTTCCCCTGGGGGAGAGCTATTGAACGGTGCTGGACTTAAAGGTGTACCCCCTGTTTTTGGGGTACATCCAGAATGTGGTTAAAATTGTGTCTGTTTTAATTGTGTTACCTGTTATCTGAGGGGAGGAGACGTGGGGGTTGAACCATGTATCTAATTGGCTGTGATAATTATGTGGGTGTAGCCCTTCAGAGGGCACCATTGCATAAAAGGAGATCCCCTGTCATTAAAGAGAGTTCACTGCTTGACCCTGAAAAACGTAGCGTCGTCTCGTTCTTGGAGGGGATCGCTATATCATACTGGGGATTGCTATGCGCTGCATACTCCCTGGGAGCTTTAAGCTACGGCGGTTGTGGAGTCTGTGGCGGTTAATCTTCATCATAGTAATTCAAAACTATTTTGATTCCAAAGTTGTTTTTTTACTCAACTCTCACAAGTTTCAGGTTAGGAAGGACCAATACCAGTAAAACGAGAAGTCAATGCTGCTTAAAAAAAAGCCAGGTCGTTTGAGGTGACAGATTCCTCATAATAAAAGTCAACTCATTCAATCTCATGTTTTAACGCCTCAATTATGATTTGGTGACCAGACATAGAAATGTAATAAAACAAATGAGAACTGTCCATGGTCATTTCTCATACAGACATAAACACATTTCTTAGCTACGCTTCAAAAGTACAACTACCATAAAATATTGTTATCAGACTGCCATGATGTTATCTATTGTCTACTCTTATTGCTATGGAGTCATTAAGGGAATATTGCTTATTATCTGCCAGTCCCAGGAGAATTCTTATACTAATGAACAGTTAAATAGAGGTTATAAGATGTATATTCACGAAGAATTGGAAACAAAAGAGACACAATGTATGCACGTTTTCTAATGATTCACAAAATGTCAACCTATTAAATACTTACATTGGGAGATGGTTCCAACATGTTGTCCCCGTGCCAGCCAGAGATCGGCACAAATGGCACTGTGGCCGGGTTGTATCCGATCTTCTTGATGTAGGCACTGACTTCCTTGACGATCTCATCATAACGTTTCTCACTGTAGGGTGGTTCAGTGGAGTCCATTTTGTTGATTCCCACAATAAGCTGTTTCACCCCCAGGGTGTAGGCCAGCAGGGCATGCTCACGTGTCTGCCCATTCTTAGAGATGCCCGCTTCAAACTCTCCCACACCTGCTGCCACTATCAGAACAGCACAATCTGCCTGAAATACAGAGACACAAAAGCTTGTACATATACAGTCCAATGAAAGGGTTTTCCACCACTCAACCTGTTATCCCAGAAGAAAATAGACACATGCTTCATACATCTTAATACAAATCACGCTGACTTTCCTCATTTTGTTCTGTAATCTAAGGAACACAAAGCAGGCCTTTAAAATGTATATGTTCTGCACAGGGGCCCTATTAAATTCCCCTGTTTGTAGTTACAGAAGCCTGTAAGGGAGCCTGCAAAAGTTATGGCTATTAAATTGGCTCTTTTAGCAAAGGCTCTGCGGGGTACAGGCTGAAAAACACAGCATCGGAACTCCGACCCAGCTAAGCCTTTGATCTTTCAAGCCCGTATATATGTTACAATCGCAAATCGCTATTAAATTGCTACAATTCCCCAAAGACGCACTTGCGTTCAAACCCATAAATAGCAAATGTAGCCAAAAAGCCTACGAGTACCAGATAGGACCCGCAATGGGGTTAAACTCCTGTTCGTTGCACTGTAAAAGCAAATATAAACACACTACTGTATTAAATTACAGGGAAAGCGATGAAAGTTTTTTAAATTAATAATAAATAGCACAACATTCTCAAGCTCGCAAATCTGCAGTAAAAAATACTTTTTTTAAGGTTTAATTTCCGTGTTATATCGATCCCGGCAATCAATGTGTTAATACATATAATGAAATTTGCATGGACTAGAATATTATATTTGTTGATTTTTTCATATTGCATTATTTCTGGCATGCGGGTCTGATCGCAAATTGGACTTTGAAACCGTAGGTGATTGAAATTTATCCTCCATGTGTTAGTGACGTAATGATGACGATCTCTTTTACTATTGGCTCCGTCTAAACCCGTAACCACAGGTTTGACTAATTGATCATGTTCACGCCTGGAAATGCTACGTGTGCAAGAATGGTTTACGGGTCCAACCTGACCATCCTTAATCCTAGTGCAAGGCAGGATCTGACCCTCTCATCCTTGGTTTATTCCATTCTTTGATTGTCCTTTACCTGTTATTGATCTGCCTCTTACCTGTGAGGTTCCAGTGATCATGTTTTTGATGAAGTCACGATGTCCTGGCGCATCAATAATAGTGATATAATATTTGTTTGTCTCAAACTTCCACAGAGAGATATCAATGGTGATTCCTCGCTCCCTCTCGGCCTTTAGTTTGTCCAGGACCCAGGCATATTTAAAGGAGCCTTTCCCCATCTACCAAAAAAAAACAACATCAGGTACATATGAGAATTGACCTGATTTATTTAGGATATTACTGACCTAGGACCTTTCCTCCAAACTTTTTCCCCCTCTGACGTTTTAACTACTCCCGTTCCATAGGCAATCACACAGACAATATAGACAAACAGATATAGACAGACAGATAGCAATATTGTCAGAAGATCGATGATAGATAGTGATACATAACTAACTACACAGTTTATCATATTTTGTTGCACTACACAAGAGGCTTGATGTCTATAAAGATAAATAGATAGATATATAGATAGATAGACAGACAGATAGATAGACAGATAGATAGATAGATATATAGATAGATAAAAAGATAGATATATAGATAGACAGATAGATAGATAAATAGATATATAGATAGATAGAAAGATAGATAGATAGATAGATAGATAGATAGATAGATAGATAGATAGATAGATAGATAGACAGACAGATAGATATAAATAGATAGATAGATAGATATAAATAGATAGATAGATACATAGATAGGTAGATAGATAGATAGATAGATAGATAGATAGATAGATAGATAGATAGATAGATACATAGATAGACAGACAGATAGATATAAATAGATAGATAGATAGATATAAATAGATAGATAGATAGATAGATATAAATAGATAGATAGACAGACAGATAGATATAAATAGATAGATAGATAGATAGATAGATAGATAGATAGATAGATAAATATAAATAGATAGATAGATAGACAGACAGATAGATATAAATAGATAGATAGATAGATAGATAGATAGATAGATAGATAGATAGATAGATAGATAGATAGATAGATAGATGTCTTATCTGATAACATAAATTAATATGTTCTCCAAGAGGGCACCATCATTCACATGTTTATCTAAAATGGTAAAGAAGTATTTGAAGGTAAGGGGTGGCAGCAGAGGCTTCCTCTCTGTTTATTCCTTGTACATTCTTTTATATTTGTTCTACTTTATTTTGTTGTTATCTTTTATGCTATTTTCACGTCTTCCAGGTCCCCCTTCCTCCTCCTCCTCCTCTTAGTTTCCCTTTCTCTCTCACTTTACCTCTGTCCTTTCCCATCCATTCCTCTTCCCACACTATTTACTGTCTATTACCTCTCTCCAACAACTTCCTCTCCTCCCTTTCATATTATCACTAATCTATCTTCAACAATGTGGACATAAAAGGGGCAAAATCTACTAGAAATGATGAAGCACAGTATTAAATATTATTTGCTATTATAAGTTGTCTTGGCCATCTCCATTGCTGCTTTTTCTTCTTTTTTGTCAAGCAGGTGGGAATATCCATAATAACTTACAGAGAATTGACCAAAATGGTGAAAAAAAGACACAACTGATAAGGAAACACTTCATGTCCTGAATATGCATAGATTAGAGGGTAGAAGGCAGAGGTGGATATAAGAGAGACTTGCAAATATATCTAACAATGTAATAAAGTATCTTTCAGAAAAAGAGGAGCAAGAACAAGAGGCCATGATTTATAGTTAGGAGGTGGAAGATGTAGAGGCAATGTGCGAACGTACTATTTTACATAAAGGGTAGTGGATAAGTGTTCCAGTCTTCAATGGAAGTGGAAGGGTCATATAAAGTGGTGGAATTGAAGAATGTCTTGGACCAGCTTAAATAAGACAACTTTTAGGTAGATACAATTGAAATGCTAAATGGGCTTTTTTGGTCCTTATCTGAAGACAAATCAATTATTTCTATGTTTTACCGTAATCATGGGGCTTTGGTTTTCCTTTAAGCCCTCCATGACCTATATCAGTGTTTATCTTTTTGGGGGGAATTCAGTGAAAGTGACTGCTGGTGGCAGATGGATTAAATCTGCCCCTATACGTGGATAGGAGAATGGGCAGCAACCACAGCCGGTTGGTTGGTATATGTTGCCCTGTGTGTGATGGCGGCACCGTGCTGTTCTCTCCCGCCCCCACCTCCGGGTCTCCATTTCCCGATAGGACAGCGTGCCCTCTGCATGCACACAGAAAATGGAGCCTGCCAGCCTCGAGCAGCTATAATTATACCCTGGCACAGGCAGCTCGCCGGCCTCAGCTGCTCCCAGACATCAGCATGGCATCCCCCTGCCCCACAGGACCAGGACAGCGAGAGGGGGGATAATACGTAGGGGCTGTTATCTGGGGCAAAGAATCAGGGGACAAAGGGGGGGATAACTGTGAGGGGTGTCACCGGGGCAAGTACTGGGGCACATAGAGGGTGTATAACAAACTGTGAGGGGTGTTATCTGGGGCAAGTACTGGGGCACATAGAGGGTGTATAAGACTCTGAGGGGTGTTATCTGGGGCAAGTACTGGGGCACATAGAGGGTGTATAACAAACTCTGAGGGGGGTATCTGGGGCAAGTACTGGGGCACATAGAGGGTGTATAACAAACTCTGAGGGGTGTTATCTGGGGGCAAGTACTGGGGCACATAGAGGGCGTATAACAAACTGTGAGGGGGTGTTATCTGGGGCAAGTACTGGGGCACATAGAGGGTGTATAACAAACTCTGAGGGGGTGTTATCTGGGGCAAGTACTGGGGCACATAGAGGGGGTATAACAAACTGTGAGGGGGTGTTATCTGGGGCAAGTACTGGGGCACATAGAGGGTGTATAACAAACTGTGAGGGGTGTTATCTGGGGCAAGTACTGGGGCACATAGAAGGTGTATAACAAACTGTGAGGGGGGTATCTGGGGCAAGTACTGGGGCACATAGAGGGTGTATAACAAACTGTGAGGGGTGTTATCTGGGGCAAGTACTGGGGCACATAGAGGGTGTATAACAAACTGTGAGGGGTGTTATCTGGGGGCAAGTACTGGGGCACATAGAGGGTGTATAACAAACTGTGAGGGGTGTTATCTGGGGCAAGTACTGGGGCACATAGAGGGTGTATAACAAACTGTGAGGGGTGTTATCTGGGGCAAGTACTGGGGCACATAGAGGGTGTATAACAAACTGTGAGGGGTGTCACCGGGGCAAGTACTGGGGCACATAGAAGGTGTATAACAAACTGTGAGGGGGGTATCTGGGGCAAGTACTGGGGCACATAGAGGGTGTATAACAAACTGTGAGGGGTGTTATCTGGGGCAAGTACTGGGGCACATAGAGGGTGTATAACAAACTCTGAGGGGGGTATCTGGGGCAAGTACTGGGGCACATAGAGGGTGTATAACAAACTCTGAGGGGTGTTATCTGGGGGCAAGTACTGGGGCACATAGAAGGTGTATAACAAACTGTGAGGGGGGTATCTGGGGCAAGTACTGGGGCACATAGAGGGTGTATAACAAACTCTGAGGGGTCTTATCTGGGGCAAGTACTGGGGCACATAGAAGGTGTATAACAAACTGTGAGGGGGGTATCTGGGGCAAGTACTGGGGCACATAGAGGGTGTATAACAAACTGTGAGGGGTGTTATCTGGGGCAAGTACTGGGGCACATAGAGGGTGTATAACAAACTGTGAGGGGTGTTATCTGGGGGCAAGTACTGGGGCACATAGAGGGTGTATAACAAACTGTGAGGGGGTGTTATCTGGGGCAAGTACTGGGGCACATAGAGGGTGTATAACAAACTCTGAGGGGTGTTATCTGGGGCTAGTACTGGGGCACATAGAGGGTGTATAACAAACTCTGAGGGGGGGTATCTGGGGCAAGTACTGGGGCACATAGAGGGTGTATAACAAACTCTGAGGGGTGTTATCTGGGGCAAGTACTGGGGCACATAGAGGGTGTATAACAAACTGTGAGGGGTGTTATCTGGGGCAAGTACTGGGGCACATAGAGGGTGTATAACAAACTCTGAGGGGGGGTATCTGGGGCAAGTACTGGGGCACATAGAGGGTGTATAACAAACTCTGAGGGGGTGTTATCTGGGGCAAGTACTGGGGCACATAGAGGGTGTATAACAAACTGTGAGGGGCTTTTATCTGGGGCAAGTACTGGGGCACATAGAGGGTGTATAACAAACTCTGAGGGGGTGTTATCTGGGGCAAGTACTGGGGCACATAGAGGGTGTATAACAAACTGTGAGGGGTGTTATCTGGGGCAAGTACTGGGGCACATAGAGGGTGTATAACAAACTGTGAGGGGGTGTTATCTGGGGCAAGTACTGGGGCACATAGAGGGTGTATAACAAACTGTGAGGGGGGTATCTGGGGCAAGTACTGGGGCACATAGAGGGTGTATAACAAACTCTGAGGGGTGTTATCTGGGGCAAGTACTGGGGCACATAGAGGGTGTATAACAAACTGTGAGGGGTGTTATCTAGGGCAAGTACTGGGGCACATAGAGGGTGTATAACAAACTCTGAGGGGTGTTATCTGGGGCAAGTACTGGGGCACATAGAGGGTGTATAACAAACTCTGAGGGGTGTTATCTGGGGCAAGTACTGGGGCACATAGAGGGTGTATAACAAACTCTGAGGGGTGTTATCTGGGGCAAGTACTGGGGCACATAGAGGGCGTATAACAAACTCTGAGGGGTGTTATCTGGGGCAAGTACTGGGGCACATAGAGGGTGTATAACAAACTCTGAGGGGTGTTATCTGGGGCAAGTACTGGGGCACATAGAGGGTGTATAACAAACTGTGAGGGGTGTTATCTGGGGCAAGTACTGGGGCACATAGAGGGTGTATAACAAACTGTGAGGGGTGTTATCTGGGGGCAAGTACTGGGGCACATAGAGGGTGTATAACAAACTCCGAGGGGTGTTATCTGGGGCAAGTACTGGGGCACATAGAGGGTGTATAACAAACTGTGAGGGGGGTATCTGGGGCAAGAACTGGGGCACATAGAGGGTGTATAACAAACTGTGAGGGGGGTATCTGGGGCAAGTACTGGGGCACATAGAGGGCGTATAACAAACTCTGTGGGGTGTTATCTGGGGGCAAGTACTGGGGCACATAGAGGGTGTATAACAAACACTGAGGGGTGTTATCTGGGGCAAGTACTGGGGCACATAGAGGGTGTATAACAAACACTGAGGGGTGTTATCTGGGGCAAGTACTGGGGCACATAGAGGGTGTATAACAAACTGTGAGGGGTGTTATCTGGGGCAAGTACTGGGGCACATAGAGGGTGTATAACAAACTGTGAGGGGGTGTTATCTGGGGCAAGTACTGGGGCACATAGAGGGCGTATAACAAACTCAGAGGGGGGTATCTGGGGCAAGTACTGGGGCACATAGAGGGTGTATAACAAACTCTGAGGGGGGTTATCTGGGGCAAGTACTGGGGCACATAGAGGGTGTATAACAAACTCTGAGAGGGGTGTTATCTGGGGCAAGTACTGGGGCACATAGAGGGTGTATAACAAACTCTGAGGGGTGTTATCTGGGGCAAGTACTGGGGCACATAGAGGGTGTATAACAAACTGTGAGGGGGTGTTATCTGGGGGCAAGTACTGGGGCACATAGAGGGTGTATAACAAACTCTGAGGGGTGTTATCTGGGGCAAGTACTGGGGCACATAGAGGGTGTATAACAAACTCTGAGGGGTGTTATCTGGGGGCAAGTACTGGGGCACATAGAGGGTGTATAACAAACTCTGAGGGGGGTTATCTGGGGTAAGTACTGGGGCACATAGAGGGTGTATAACAAACTGTGAGGGGGGTATCTGGGGCAAGTACTGGGGCACATAGAGGGTGTATAACAAACTGTGAGGGGTGTTATCTGGGGCAAGTACTGGGGCACATAGAGGGTGTATAACAAACTCTGAGGGGGGTATCTGGGGCAAGTACTGGGGCACATAGAGGGTGTATATCAAACTGTGAGGGGGTGTTATCTGGGACAAGTACTGGGGCACATAGAGGGTGTATAACAAACTGTGAGGGGTATTATCTGGGGCAAGTACTGGGGCACATAGAGGGTGTATAACAAACTGTGAGGGGTATTATCTGGGGGCAAGTACTGGGGCACATAGAGGGTGTATAACAAACTCTGAGGGTTGTTATCTGGGGCAAGTACTGGGGCACATAGAGGGTGTATAACAAACTGTGAGGGGTGTTATCTGGGGGCAAGTACTGGGGCACATAGAGGGTGTATAACAAACTCTGAGGGTTGTTATCTGGGGCAAGTACTGGGGCACATAGAGGGTGTATAACAAACTGTGAGGGGTGTTATCTGGGGGCAAGTACTGGGGCACATAGAGGGTGTATAACAAACTGTGAGGGGGTGTTATCTGGGGCAAGTACTGGGGCACATAGAGGGTGTATAACAAACTCTGAGGGGTGTTATCTGGGGCAAGTACTGGGGCATATAGAGGGCGTATAACAAACTCTGAGGGGTGTTATCTGGGGCAAGTACTGGGGCACATAGAGGGTGTATAACAAACTGTGAGGGGTGTTATCTGGGGCAAGTACTGGGGCACATAGAGGGTGTATAACAAACTGTGAGGGGTGTTATCTGGGGGCAAGTACTGGGGCACATAGAGGGTGTATAACAAACTGTGAGGGGTATTATCTGGGGCAAGTACTGGGGCACATAGAGGGTGTATAACAAACTGTGAGGGGGTGATATCTGGGGGCAAGTACTGGGGCACATAGAGGGTGTATAACAAACTGTGAGGGGGTGTTATCTGGGGCAAGTACTGGGGCACATAGAGGGTGTATAACAAACTGTGAGGGGGTGTTATCTGGGGCAAGTACTGGGGCACATAGAGGGTGTATAACAAACTCTGAGGGGTGTTATCTGGGGGCAAGTACTGGGGCACATAGAGGGTGTATAACAAACTCTGAGGGGTGTTATCTGGGGGCAAGTACTGGGGCACATAGAGGGTGTATAACAAACTGTGAGGGGGGGTATCTGGGGCAAGTACTGGGGCACATAGAGGGTGTATAACAAACTGTGAGGGGTGTTATCTGGGGGCAAATACTGGGGCACATAGAGGGTGTATAACAAACTGTGGGGGGGGGGTATCTGGGGCAAGTACTGGGGCACATAGAGGGTGTATAACAAACTGTGGGGGGGGGGTATCTGGGCAAGTACTGGGGCACATAGAGGGTGTATAACAAACTCTGAGGGGTGTTATCTGGGGCAAGTACTGGGGCACATAGAGGGCGTATAACAAACTGTGAGGGGTGGTATCTGGGGCAAGTACTGGGGCACATAGAGGGTGTATAACAAACTGTGAGGGGGTGTTATCTGGGGGCAAGTACTGGGGCACATAGAGGGTGTATAACAAACTCTGAGAGTTGTTATCTGGGGCAAGTACTGGGGCACATAGAGGGTGTATAACAAACTCTGAGGGGTGTTATCTGGGGCAAGTACTGGGGCACATAGAGGGTGTATAACAAACTCTGAGGGGTGTTATCTGGGGGCAAGTACTGGGGCACATAGAGGGCGTATAACAAACTGTGAGGGGTGTATCTGGGGTAAGTACTGGGGCACATAGAGGGTGTATAACAAACTCTGAGGGGGGGTATCTGGGGCAAGTACTGGGGCACATAGAGGGTGTATAACAAACTCTGAGGGGTGTTATCTGGGGCAAGTACTGGGGCACATAGAGGGTGTATAACAAACTCTGAGGGGTGTAATCTGGGGGCAAGTACTGGGGCACATAGAGGGTGTATAACAAACTCTGAGGGGGGTTATCTGGGGCAAGTACTGGGGCACATAGAGGGTGTATAACAAACTGTGAGGGGGGGTATCTGGGGCACGTACTGGGGCACATAGAGGGTTTATAACAAACTCTGAGGGGGGGTATCTGGGGCAAGTACTGGGGCACATAGAGGGTGTATAACAAACTCTGAGGGGGGTTATCTGGGGCAAGTACTGGGGCACATAGAGGGTGTATAACAAACTGTGAGGGGTGTTATCTGGGGGCAAGTACTGGGGCACATAGAGGGTGTATAACAAACTGTGAGGGGGTGTTATCTGGGGCAAGTACTGGGGCACATAGAGGGTGTATAACAAACTCTGAGGGGTGTTATCTGGGGCAAGTACTGGGGCACATAGAGGGTGTATAACAAACTCTGAGGGGGGGTATCTGGGGCAAGTACTGGGGCACATAGAGGGTGTATAACAAACTGTGAGGGGGGGTATCTGGGGCAAGTACTGGGGCACATAGAGGGCGTATAACAAACTGTGAGGGGTGTTATCTGGGGCAAGTACTGGGGCACATAGAGGGTGTATAACAAACTGTGAGGGGGGTATCTGGGGCAAGTACTGGGGCACATAGAGGGTGTATAACAAACTGTGAGGGGTATTATCTGGGGCAAGTACTGGGGCACATAGAGGTGTATAACAAACTCTGAGGGTTGTTATCTGGGGCAAGTACTGGGGCACATAGAGGGTGTATAACAAACTGTGAGGGGTGTTATCTGGGGGCAAGTACTGGGGCACATAGAGGGTGTATAACAAACTGTGAGGGGGTGTTATCTGGGGCAAGTACTGGGGCACATAGAGGGTGTATAACAAACTGTGAGGGGTGTTATCTGGGGCAAGTACTGGGGCACATAGAGGGTGTATAACAAACTCTGAGGGGTGTTATCTGGGGCAAGTACTGGGGCATATAGAGGGCGTATAACAAACTCTGAGGGGTGTTATCTGGGGCAAGTACTGGGGCACATAGAGGGTGTATAACAAACTCTGAGGGGTGTTATCTGGGGCAAGTACTGGGGCACATAGAGGGTGTATAACAAACTGTGAGGGGTATTATCTGGGGCAAGTACTGGGGCACATAGAGGGTGTATAACAAACTGTGAGGGGGTGATATCTTGGGGCAAGTACTGGGGCACATAGAGGGTGTATAACAAACTGTGAGGGGGGGTATCTGGGGCAAGTACTGGGGCACATAGAGGGTGTATAACAAACTGTGAGGGGTGTTATCTGGGGGCAAGTACTGGGGCACATAGAGGGTGTATAACAAACTGTGAGGGGTATTATCTGGGGCAAGTACTGGGGCACATAGAGGGTGTATAACAAACTGTGAGGGGGTGATATCTGGGGGCAAGTACTGGGGCACATAGAGGGTGTATAACAAACTGTGAGGGGGTGTTATCTGGGGCAAGTACTGGGGCACATAGAGGGTGTATAACAAACTGTGAGGGGGTGTTATCTGGGGCAAGTACTGGGGCACATAGAGGGTGTATAACAAACTCTGAGGGGTGTTATCTGGGGGCAAGTACTGGGGCACATAGAGGGTGTATAACAAACTCTGAGGGGTGTTATCTGGGGGCAAGTACTGGGGCACATAGAGGGTGTATAACAAACTGTGAGGGGGGGTATCTGGGGCAAGTACTGGGGCACATAGAGGGTGTATAACAAACTGTGAGGGGTGTTATCTGGGGGCAAATACTGGGGCACATAGAGGGTGTATAACAAACTCTGAGGGGGGGTATCTGGGGCAAGTACTGGGGCACATAGAGGGTGTATAACAAACTGTGGGGGGGGGGTATCTGGGCAAGTACTGGGGCACATAGAGGGTGTATAACAAACTCTGAGGGGTGTTATCTGGGGCAAGTACTGGGGCACATAGAGGGCGTATAACAAACTGTGAGGGGTGGTATCTGGGGGCAAGTACTGGGGCACATAGAGGGTGTATAACAAACTCTGAGGGGTGTTATCTGGGGGCAAGTACTGGGGCACATAGAGGGCGTATAACAAACTGTGAGGGGTGTATCTGGGGTAAGTACTGGGGCACATAGAGGGTGTATAACAAACTGTGAGGGGGGGTATCTGGGGCAAGTACTGGGGCACATAGAGGGTGTATAACAAACTCTGAGGGGTGTTATCTGGGGCAAGTAATGGGGCACATAGAGGGTGTATAACAAACTGTGAGGGGTGTAATCTGGGGGCAAGTACTGGGGCACATAGAGGGTGTATAACAAACTCTGAGGGGTGTAATCTGGGGGCAAGTACTGGGGCACATAGAGGGTGTATAACAAACTCTGAGGGGGGTTATCTGGGGCAAGTACTGGGGCACATAGAGGGTGTATAACAAACTGTGAGGGGGGGTATCTGGGGCACGTACTGGGGCACATAGAGGGTGTATAACAAACTCTGAGGGGTATTATCTGGGGCAAGTACTGGGGCACACAGAGGGTGTATAACAAACTGTGAGGGGTGTTATCTGGGGGCAAGTACTGGGGCACATAGAGGGTGTATAACAAACTGTGAGGGGGGGTATCTGGGGCAAGTACTGGGGCACATAGAGGGTGTATAACAAACTCTGAGGGGTGTTATCTGGGGGCAAGTACTGGGGCACATAGAGGGTGTATAACAAACTCTGAGGGGTGTTATCTGGGGCAAGTACTGGGGCACATAGAGGGTGTATAACAAACTCTGAGGGGGGGTATCTGGGGCAAGTACTGGGGCACATAGAGGGTGTATAACAAACTGTGAGGGGGGGGTATCTGGGGCAAGTACTGGGGCACATAGAGGGCGTATAACAAACTGTGAGTGGTGTTATCTGGGGCAAGTACTGGGGCACATAGAGGGTGTATAACAAACTGTGAGGGGGGTATCTGGGCAAGTACTGGGGTACATAGAGGGTGTATAACAAACTCTGAGGGGGGTTATCTGGGGCAAGTACTGGGGCACATAGAGGGTGTATAACAAACTTTGAGGGGGGGTATCTGGGGCAAGTACTGGGGCACATAGAGGGTTTATAACAAACTCTGAGGGGTGTTATCTGGGGCAAGTACTGGGGCACATAGAGGGTGTATAACAAACTGTGAGGGGTGTTATATGGGGCAAGTACTGGGGCACATAGAGGGTGTATAACAAACTCTGAGGGGGGTATCTGGGGCAAGTACTGGGGCACATAGAGGGTGTATAACAAACTGTGAGGGGTGTTATCTGGGGCAAGTACTGGGGCACATAGAGGGTGTATAACAAACTGTGAGGGGTGTTATCTGGGGGCAAGTACTGGGGCACATAGAGGGTGTATAACAAACTCTTGGTGGGGGTGTTATCTGGGGGCAAGTACTGGGGCACATAGAGGGTGTATAACAGACTCTGAGGGGGTGTTATCTGGGGCAAGTACTGGGGCACATAGAGGGTGGATAACAAACTCTGAGGGGGGGGTATCTGGGCAAGTACTGGGGCACATAGAGGGTGTATAACAAACTGTGAGGGGGGGGGGTATCTGGGCAAGTACTGGGGCACATAGAGGGTGTATAACAAACTGTGAGGGGTGTTATCTGGGGGCAAGTACTGGGGCACATAGAGGGTGTATAACAGACTGTGAGGGGGTGTTATCTGGGGCAAGTACTGGGGTACATAGAGGGTGTATAACAAACTCTGAGGGGTGTTATCTGGGGCAAGTACTGGGGCACATAGAGGGTGTATAACAAACTCTGAGGGGTGTTATCTGGGGCAAGTACTGGGGCACATAAAGGGTGTATAACAAACTGTGAGGGGGTGATATCTGGGGCAAGTACTGGGGCACATAGAGGGTGTATAACAAACTGTGAGGGGTGTTATCTGGGGCAAGTACTGGAGCACATAGAGGGTGTATAACAAACTCTGAGGGGTATTATCTGGGGCAAGTACTGGGGCACATAGAGGGTGTATAACAAACTGTGAGGGGTGTTATCTGGGGGCAAGTACTGGGGCACATAGAGGGTGTATAACAAACTCCGAGGGGTGTTATCTGGGGCAAGTACTGGGGCACATAGAGGGTGTATAACAAACTCAGAGGGGGGTATCTGGGGCAAGTACTGGGGCACATAGAGGGTGTATAACAAACTGTGAGGGGGTGATATCTTGGGGCAAGTACTGGGGCACATAGAGGGTGTATAACAAACTGTGAGGGGGGGGTATCTGGGGCAAGTACTGGGGCACATAGAGGGTGTATAACAAACTGTGAGGGGTGTTATCTGGGGGCAAGTACTGGGGCACATAGAGGGTGTATAACAAACTGTGAGGGGGGGTATCTGGGGCAAGTACTGGGGCACATAGAGGGTGTATAACAAACTCTGAGGGGTGTTATCTGGGGGCAAGTACTGGGGCACATAGAGGGTGTATAACAAACTCTGAGGGGTGTTATCTGGGGCAAGTACTGGGGCACATAGAGGGTGTATAACAAACTCTGAGGGGGGGTATCTGGGGCAAGTACTGGGGCACATAGAGGGTGTATAACAAACTGTGAGGGGGGGTATCTGGGGCAAGTACTGGGGCACATAGAGGGCGTATAACAAACTGTGAGTGGTGTTATCTGGGGCAAGTACTGGGGCACATAGAGGGTGTATAACAAACTGTGAGGGGGGTATCTGGGGCAAGTACTGGGGTACATAGAGGGTGTATAACAAACTCTGAGGGGGGTTATCTGGGGCAAGTACTGGGGCACATAGAGGGTGTATAACAAACTGTGAGGGGTATTATCTGGGGCAAGTACTGGGGCACATAGAGGGTGTATAACAAACTGTGAGGGGGTGATATCTTGGGGCAAGTACTGGGGCACATAGAGGGTGTATAACAAACTGTGAGGGGGGGTATCTGGGGCAAGTACTGGGGCACATAGAGGGTGTATAACAAACTGTGAGGGGTGTTATCTGGGGGCAAGTACTGGGGCACATAGAGGGTGTATAACAAACTGTGAGGGGTATTATCTGGGGCAAGTACTGGGGCACATAGAGGGTGTATAACAAACTGTGAGGGGGTGATATCTGGGGGCAAGTACTGGGGCACATAGAGGGTGTATAACAAACTGTGAGGGGGTGTTATCTGGGGCAAGTACTGGGGCACATAGAGGGTGTATAACAAACTGTGAGGGGGTGTTATCTGGGGCAAGTACTGGGGCACATAGAGGGTGTATAACAAACTCTGAGGGGTGTTATCTGGGGGCAAGTACTGGGGCACATAGAGGGTGTATAACAAACTCTGAGGGGTGTTATCTGGGGGCAAGTACTGGGGCACATAGAGGGTGTATAACAAACTGTGAGGGGGGTATCTGGGGCAAGTACTGGGCACATAGAGGGTGTATAACAAACTGTGAGGGGTGTTATCTGGGGGCAAATACTGGGGCACATAGAGGGTGTATAACAAACTCTGAGGGGGGGTATCTGGGGCAAGTACTGGGGCACATAGAGGGTGTATAACAAACTGTGGGGGGGGGTATCTGGGCAAGTACTGGGGCACATAGAGGGTGTATAACAAACTCTGAGGGGTGTTATCTGGGGCAAGTACTGGGGCACATAGAGGGCGTATAACAAACTGTGAGGGGTGGTATCTGGGGGCAAGTACTGGGGCACATAGAGGGTGTATAACAAACTCTGAGGGGTGTTATCTGGGGGCAAGTACTGGGGCACATAGAGGGCGTATAACAAACTGTGAGGGGTGTATCTGGGGTAAGTACTGGGGCACATAGAGGGTGTATAACAAACTCTGAGGGGGGGTATCTGGGGCAAGTACTGGGGCACATAGAGGGTGTATAACAAACTCTGAGGGGTGTTATCTGGGGCAAGTAATGGGGCACATAGAGGGTGTATAACAAACTGTGAGGGGTGTAATCTGGGGGCAAGTACTGGGGCACATAGAGGGTGTATAACAAACTCTGAGGGGGGTAATCTGGGGGCAAGTACTGGGGCACATAGAGGGTGTATAACAAACTCTGAGGGGGGTTATCTGGGGCAAGTACTGGGGCACATAGAGGGTGTATAACAAACTGTGAGGGGGGGTATCTGGGGCACGTACTGGGGCACATAGAGGGTGTATAACAAACTCTGAGGGGTATTATCTGGGGCAAGTACTGGGGCACACAGAGGGTGTATAACAAACTGTGAGGGGTGTTATCTGGGGGCAAGTACTGGGGCACATAGAGGGTGTATAACAAACTGTGAGGGGGGGTATCTGGGGCAAGTACTGGGGCACATAGAGGGTGTATAACAAACTCTGAGGGGTGTTATCTGGGGGCAAGTACTGGGGCACATAGAGGGTGTATAACAAACTCTGAGGGGTGTTATCTGGGGCAAGTACTGGGGCACATAGAGGGTGTATAACAAACTCTGAGGGGGGGTATCTGGGGCAAGTACTGGGGCACATAGAGGGTGTATAACAAACTGTGAGGGGGGGTATCTGGGGCAAGTACTGGGGCACATAGAGGGCGTATAACAAACTGTGAGTGGTGTTATCTGGGGCAAGTACTGGGGCACATAGAGGGTGTATAACAAACTGTGAGGGGTGTATCTGGGGCAAGTACTGGGGTACATAGAGGGTGTATAACAAACTCTGAGGGGGGTTATCTGGGGCAAGTACTGGGGCACATAGAGGGTGTATAACAAACTTTGAGGGGGGTTATCTGGGGCAAGTACTGGGGCACATAGAGGGTTTATAACAAACTCTGAGGGGTGTTATCTGGGGCAAGTACTGGGGCACATAGAGGGTGTATAACAAAACTGTGAGGGGTGTTATCTGGGGCAAGTACTGGGGCACATAGAGGGTGTATAACAAACTCTGAGGGGGGTATCTGGGGCAAGTACTGGGGCACATAGAGGGTGTATAACAAACTGTGAGGGGTGTTATCTGGGGCAAGTACTGGGGCACATAGAGGGTGTATAACAAACTGTGAGGGGTGTTATCTGGGGGCAAGTACTGGGGCACATAGAGGGTGTATAACAAACTCTGGTGGGGGTGTTATCTGGGGGCAAGTACTGGGGCACATAGAGGGTGTATAACAGACTCTGAGGGCTGGGGGTATCTGGCAAGTACTGGGAGGCACATAGAGGGTGATAACAAAACTCGATGAGCGGGGGGGTAATCTGGGCAAGTACTGGGCACATAGAGGGTGTAAACAAACCTCTGAGGGTGTTATCTTTGGGGGCAAGTACTGGGGCACATAGAGGGTGTATCTAACAGACTGTGAGGGGGTGTTATCTGCGGGCAGTACTGATGGTACATCACGAGGGTGTATAACAACTCTGTAGGGGTGTTATCAGGGCAAGTACTGGGGCACATAGAGGGTGTATAACAAACTCTGAGGGGGGTTATCTGGGGCAAGTACTGGGGCACATAAAGGGTGTATAAACAAACTGTGAGGGGGTGTTATCTGGGGCAAGTACTGGTGGCACATAGAGGGTGTATAAACAAACTGTGAGGGGTGTTATCTGGGGCAAGTACTGGAGCAATAGAGGTGTATAACAAACTCTGAGGGGTATTATCTGGGCAAGTACTCCGGGGCACATAGAGGGATGTATAACA